>NQLW01000071.1:2612428-2622915 GCA_002312845.1 Kalanchoe fedtschenkoi
TTGAATCTGGGTTGGGTTTGGGTTGGGTTATTCTATTATAAATGAATTTGGGTTTTGAGTAACCCAACCCAAATTCAACTTTTGACCCATATTTACACCCCTAATTATAACCATTATACGATGTGTAATGTATGAACTTTAGATGACACTTTTAACCAAAATACGCCTTCATTTATAAATTTAATTTTTTTAAAAATAAAATTTCGCTTTAGATGACGCTTATAATAAAAAATATCATATAAAGTATTATTATTTTTAATATTGACTTTAACTACATTGTATCTCCTTGCAAACAAAAGCCATTTTGGCTCACAACTAGCAGGAAAATTTCACAGGTTTGCACAAACCCGTTTTAATAGATTTGTCACTTTTCATACAACTGCATTTCATAAAAAAACCTATTCACCAATTACTTAACAAAGACCTAAAACACTAATCAATTACATCATTTACCATTGCGGTCTTTGCGTATTCGATGATGAATTAGTCACCCCGAACCTCTAAGAGAACTTTGTCGCTATAAATTCTCAAACCGTATGGGAAAACCTATATATAACACACAAACCATTTAAGTAAATGACATAAGCCTAAATAACACTTGAACACTTATTATAGCACTTATTACACCATCACATGTATCATTCACTTTATTTTAAATTGTTAAGGGTAACAACAAACTTATATGTCGAATACATAACACTTATTCCTTTAATAAATCACTCATAAGTTGAAATAATATTATATAATGCAGTCTTTCCAAGTATCTCGCCACTGACATGTATGTAAATGGTTTCTAAACCACCAGTGTATGTCGCAATACGACGTAGCTGCTCCTGATTCTTTGTCAAAAAATGGAGCCATGAGAAGACTGCGACTTACTTATCATCAAGTCAACCTAATTTTGTTTAATCGTGTATGCAACTTGTCCAAATTAATAAACTATGATAAATGGTGCAAAAATAAATCTTACTTGTGTCCAAGGACACGAGTTCCTTAGACCATATAACAAGCTATCATGCTAAGTGTGCATCACCAATCATGAGTAGCTCCTTATTGATGTCCGGCCCCGGAAGAGCGGCCTTTGTGTTAATCATTAATGAAGCTTTTATTGGGCTACTTAATGCAAATAAATTTCTAATACCTATGCTCACTAGTTAGTTGTAAGTACAGGGTTAATCAATAACAGAACAATTTGACAATAGAAAAGACACAAAATCTGAGAGGTTTTAGTAATAAAGGTTAATCAGAATAAATAGTATAGATATAAGATAGACAAGTATGTAGTTCAGGTAGCTTTTACTTGTGAGATTGTTGATCATTGATACAAAAGATTAAATTTTATTAAGCATTGAATTTAGTAAAATATAACTCTCATATATCAGAGCGTAAATAATTGCTCCTACTCTACATTCATCATATCCTTAAGCCACTGACATGAATTCTATATGTCTAATATGCTCTAGTATGTTGTTAGCCTGACAACAAGACATATACAGTTGTACTACTATGTTAGGGAATTCAAATTAAGCTACGCTGCTTTCACAGAAACGAAGAACATGTTACAATATATGCTCTTATTTAATTGATATTAGCTTTCGCACTCACAATCGGGTCTAAGCGTCTAGGCTTCATGCAGCGAGACGCTACACACATTGGGTTTATCATGTAATTTAATACAATCATTTAGTTTTGTTGCAATAACAATATGAGCATAGACAAAATTTATACGTACAAATTATCTCACAACAATCATCACAAGTTTACAACACTTAAACTACACAAGAGAATTAGCCACTAAGGGCCATATACATAGATGTGAGTGAAAAGATAGAAATACTCTTTACAGTCAGACTCAAACCTATACTATGTTGTGCTCTCTTGCTGCTCTCCATTGCTCCCTGAAGATTGTCATAGATTGATGATCTCTCCTTGTATTGTAGAGGTGTGCGATGCTAGTCAGCCACAAGATGTCTCTTTAGGCTCCCTTGAACTCTCTTTATATAGGCATGGCTTTAGCTTAGAGTTCAATCTACGTTTGGATGACAATCTCTGATATAAATCTTCAGGAGGTAATAATAGGATTCAGACTTATTCAACTTATGGAAATGAGAATCGAAATAGGAGTCAAATTAGTTAACTTATCTGCTGAAGTTTTGTCGGTGATTTTGGTAGTATCCAATTAGAATTAGTCTCTCACTCCTTATAAAAACTTGTAGATAATTATCGTATATTTATCCATCCTTTTGAAATGAATAATTTGTACATCTGAGTTAAAAGATTTGCTCCTCAAAATTGGAAAGATTATGTAGATCGGATTAGGAAAGTGCAGCTCTCGCGCGCACGTGTCACTTGTCCGCTCCGCACGTGGCTGTCGCGCACGGCCAATGACCACATCATCTTCTTCCTTTCTTTTTTGTGTGACACATGTCAACTCTCTCCCCCCTCTCCCGTGCGGTAGTGAACCATTGTGCGTGGCTCTTGCACTCGGCTGATCACTGTCTTTTATCTGATTTTCTCTTCTTGTCCGAACTTTGCTCAAAAACTACCCTTTTCGGCATGTTTTTGCTTTAGAACCTAAAATTAGCCTAAAATACAAAAAATATCTAAAACCATTAAATAACACTCATAAATGGTGAAAAATTAAGTGAGTCAAGTATAAATGAGACGGAATAATTTAGTCTCATCAATCACCGAATCCACTATGACCTTTAAATGTGTATTTGGAATGACATCCATGTTTAGTAAACAGTTCAGGTACACCTTGCCGATTCAAACCAAGTCATGGTACTCATTGCCCGCTCCACCTCTGATTAATAATTATAAACATTTCTACATGACTTATTGCAAAAAACAATGTTATTATCACATGCAATTTACAAATTAGCATCGAACAGAGAAATATTAATAAGACTCATACCATCGAGATCTCATCGAAGAGATCTTCAAGAGATTCACTCCCGCTGGCTTGGTTTGGGAGGCTCCCATGAGCTTGAACCAAGAGCCACACACTCGACATCGGCATCATAGTCCATTTTTGTCCAATATCCTACGACGTTGGTGTTCAGAGTTATATGTTATGGACCATACTATGTTTGCGCCCAATATTGCATTTTCTCCTCTTAATCAAAGCACTTTTAGACCTTTATGGATGATCACTTCTGGCCACGTACAACGTGGGAGGAGTCACATGACCTTTGCTTCAAACTCGTTCAAGATAATCTGGCGAAGGATGTGCCTCTGCCAGGATATCCCTTCTGCATGTATGTGTGAAGAGCCCTTACATTTGTTGGCTCTTCAATCATCCAGTAACACATTGAATTTTATTTGTAAGTAGACAAGATCATCTAATTCAAGACAAAATTGACAATATAATATTGTATGACTTGAGTAGTGGTGTATGACATGGTCGACATCCTCCATCTCGCATGGGCCCGAGGGGTCCCTTCCTTGATGAGTTGTTATCTATAAATATTTTCAGCCTTCATGAATCCCTACTTTGATTTCATGTGAGGATACAAGTTTTTTTTGGCGTGCACTCTGCGCTTGCCCGTATGCTAAACGATCGGCCATGAAGTGAATCCGCTTATATTCCTCCCATTCCAACACAAAACAAAATTATTTTAATATGTGTAATATTTCATCACGAGTAATAAATTATTGTCAAATTGCATAGACACGTACCTCTAGCCTAGTGAAGCCATACTCATCACATGGGTTGTCATCCTCTTCAACATCTTCTATGAATTTCTTGTATAATTTGCTATGAAAGTCCCTCTTTGCTTTTCCAGCACTGCACATCTCCTGATCTTTATATTCTTCAATGTAGGTGAATGATTTCTATAATAACACAAAAAACAAATAAATAACTTTTATATAACAACTTAAGATAAATTGTGGACTAAAACATAAAACGGTTACCTTCATCATGTCTCAAATATAATTCTTGTAGTGCTTGAGATTAATTAGAATGAGCTTGTGTGCATTATATCTAAGTTCATTTTTAAACTTGAAACCATTAGGTGGTTGTGACTTGTCCCTATCCGACGTCACGTGTAAGAGCTCCCCTCTCGCACATGAGCCTTGACTATCTTGCTCACTTTTGTGGTGTTGCGGACCTTCTTCTTTTTTTCCGTTGTCACCTCCTCTATCATGACCCTCATTTCCATGATGTTCTTATTTGTTAGACATGATGTCTCTTTACTTGTAATAAAAGCATAAAAAAGAATTTTAGTTAATTAGTTAACATAATATGCAAATATAGTGAGTCAACAATCTACCCAAAAAACGGAGGCCAGCTTACCCTATGTCTTTTGACATAGTTTAGAGCATTGGCATAATTTAAAAAACAACACACGGAAAATCTTGGAATCCAAGCTTATCTTTAGTCGATGATTGAAAAGGACTGAGTAGAAGCTTACCCTTTGTAGATGACATGTGAAGTTACACAGTGAGGGTGAGATGCAACTCTAGTGAAATTTTTCACATTTGGTGAAATTCAGGAAAGGACGAGCATCTAATCTCAGATCTGAATCAAGTATAGTAAGAACACTTTAGATGACGCTAATTACTTAAAAGTACTGCCTAAAGTCTTATTACATTCAAAAGGTATGGTTTTTGTTTTGTAAATGGTAACTATTAACACTTTAGATTACGCTTATATTCACAAGCGTCATCTAAAGCTTTCTGAAGGTTTATAATTAATATGCTCAAACATAAAGTTCATCAGATGTAATATTCCTACCCTACTGGCACTGAACTCGGTTAGCGTATCCCTTGCATCAAGTTTGACTTCCAGGCCTATCAAATTTTTAAATTTTTTTTATGCATTTGCTCCATCTATTCTTTATTTGGATTATATTTTTAAATATTTTAATAATTTCTACCAATGAGTCTTATATTTATATGACTTTAGACGACGCTTACAAGTTACAAGTGTCATCAAAAGTGTACACTTTAGATGACGCTTATGACACATTAGCACCTTCTAAAGTATATTGTAATATGTAATATTATATTTATTAAACTTTAGATGACATTTTTGATACTTAAGGGCTGTCTAAAATTTTCCTAAAAAGATATATTAAATATGTTTGAATATAGAGTTCAACAGATGTAACATTCCTAGCCTACTGGCACTACATTCGGACAATGTATCCCTTACAACAAGTTCAATTGTCGGTTCTGCTAATTTGTTTAATGTTACAATCTATTAATCTGATCCATTTTGTTTTGCTTGGATATTAGTGTTTAGACGTTATGGTTATAAAGTTTTATTTTTTAAAACTAATTTAAGCAAATAATTTCTACCAATTAGTAGTTTTAAAATATTAGAAACGTAATGATATATAATGACACAAATATGGAATAATTCAGGTCAAATCTTTGATTTATATAACCATTAAATGTGAGCATCTATCATACATCTCATGGCACCCATATCATATACTCTTATCATGGTCAAATGGCTGAAAGATGTTAGTAAGCTTATCTCGCACATCATCTCCATGTGGAACTCTTTGCACCAATGGCATGATGTCACAAACACTCTTCACAACCTCATATGGAGTATCTTGAATCGACAAGATTGGTAGCGTAGAACACTTGCATGGCTTGCTCGACCAATATGAAAGGATCATTTCTATAACCCTCGCGCCTCATGTTCACAATTTGAATTCAAACTCTTCATCTCAAATGTATATGTTATCAGCCCACCAACATTTGAACAAAGAAATGCACAAGTGGCCGTAGTCTAGCTCTCATATTTCCTGGTGATTTCATGACAAGCAAAGCTGCTGATCATGTGAAGATTGTGATCCCACTGTTTTGCATGACACTCTAATCATCCTCTTCCTTAGTGTAGAAGCAGTAACTATTTATATCATTCCAACGGTAATTGAGTACGGAGTGCATAAACCCTCTAGCCAACCACCGTATCCATTCATCGACATTTCCTTGTTTAGTTTGTACCTCTTCAATAGTTTTTTCTTTGAACCAATTTATAAAAACCATTTTGTGCTCCGACTAAACCCACTGTGCATCATTCCCACTAGTAAGTCTGCACATCTACTACATGTGAATCTCCATCCGAGATTACATTGTCTTTAGATTGTGTAAAATATAATAATGGGCTACATCGACATCACTTTATGATGGCTACATAACCTTCATACTGACGCTTCCACAATCGTATATGTTTCTTGAAAGACGTGGTACAGACAAACCAATATATCTGTGTTCCCCAAATATAATGTACAAAATTCAATAGTGAGAAAATCTCCCTCTTTAACTTATCATAGATCTGCACACTCATATCTCATAATACTTTTAGATCTTCGATAAGTGGTGCTAAATATACATCAAGGTCATTGTCTTGTCGTATAGGTCCAGTTATCATCAATGTCAATATTATGTATTTCCTCTTCATACATAGCCATGGTGGCAGATTATGAATAACTAGAAGTATAAGCCATACCGTGTTTATTGCTCAGGTTGTTTAAGGGTTCATCCCACTTGTACTCAAGCCTAAAGCAGATTTCTTGGATCCCACCAATCTAATTCAGATATCTAATGACAAAATATTTTCACTATCGTGAATCTGCTAGGTGTCACTAATTTCCATCATCAACCCATTTATCAGAATGCCACAAGAGCAACTCAACATTCTTATGGTCGATGAACATCCGGCTAAATCTTGGTATAGCTAAAAGATTCCACATTATCTTTGCATGCCCGCCACTTGCTCGCCTTTCATAATCTCTTTCTTATATCTTTAAAACACTACATTTGAGGCAACTCGTTGATCGAAGTACGACTCTCTGTATAAAACACAGTCATTAGGACATGCATGGATCTTTCTATACTCGATTCTCATGGGACATAATATGTTTGTAACGTTGTAAGTGCACTTAAAGAGCAAATTACGCTCAGACAACATATCATGGAGCAAAGACATAGGAGACTCGAGAATGACCTGTCGCTCCATCCAAATGTAGTCTTATTATTGTAAAGTTTAGAACGGCAAATAGTTTTGTGAAACTCGTGCAACCAGAAAACAAGTCTATGATGGAATGATTCCCGATGGTCTCAAATATTTTTATGTCTTGATGATCATTGTTTAGCACAAGACCGTCTAGTATTTCAATGAAATGATCATCCTAGTGTATATCATCGTCATGCATGTTGGGACTCTTGAGCCCAACACGTGTTGGTTCACCTCTTTCAAATGATTGGTCGTGCAAATATCAAATTTTATAAGATGCATCAATACTGTAATGTCATCGATGCCGCTTTAACTCGGTCAACAAAAACTAAAAAAGTATTCTTTTTGGCATGAGCTCGAGTGAAAGCACAAAATCTGCATATAATGAGACATCATACTCAGCACTAGCCGGTTACACATCATCTAATATCGGTTCATTCTAAAGAAAATAACAAAATTAATACATGTAAACAAATAAAATTAATAAGTGTGTGTATAATATTTTGTTTTTACAAACCGAAAAAAATCAACCTAATTAAATATGTACACAATCCTATTACTTAATAGAGATTACTTTATAAATATAGCGTGAAAATAAAAAAATTGACCTGCAGTTCTTCATATTTGTCTCAACATACTCAAAAAGTAACTGATATGAGATATTTATGCAGGTGTGAGTCCACTAACAGAATTTTAAACTTTTTTGGCGTGTGATTTCAAGGGTGAGGGTACCCAAAACGGATTTTCAGGGCCATTTCGAATAATTTGTTTTAGTCTTGAAGGTAGAAAGGAAAAAAAATTACCCTATAGTTTCAGAGAATATATTATAATTTTGGGTGAGCTGAGTAAATGGAGGAGAAGATTCTGACACTAATTTTCGATTTATTTTTGGGCCTCTTGCGGGTGTTCTTTCTGAAAGCACATTTAGGGTCTACTTTGGAATTAAAAAATAGTTTACAAAAAATATGTTTCCACCCTTTTGAGGAGTTTTTCAGAGCTGCAGCTATTTGGCCAACTTTATAGTTGGATTTTCTCGGGCAGCCCTTTGGGCCTTTAAGGGTTCTAACATAGGGCATCTTGGAGTGATTAAGCAGCGTTATTTCCTTGTAATTGTGAAGTTCCTTTGTATGTCTCTCCTGAAGTAGGGAATATATCTATGGATCAAGATTTGATTCTTTCTTTGTTTCTTGTAATTGTGAACTCCCGATCAAACCAAGTAGCCCAACTTTTCACCCACCATCTAAAAAAAGTATTGGCTCACTCAGTATAAAGCAGATGAAAATGTGGAGGCCGTAAATATCGCTTCAGCTTGCTGTAAGCAGTGTTCTAAAAGGCGATAGGTGGTCCTAGGCGGTTGGCTTGGGGCCTAGCGACTAATCGGCTAGGCGGGGATTAGGCGGAAGAATTAATCGGATGATTAGACGGAGTTATATATATTAATAATATATTTAATAATTAATTATAAAATTATACCTATAAAATTTAATTTTATTTTAAAAATAAAATATATAAAATAATTAGGCGCTAGGCGGGACGTTTTTAAAACGCCCAGAGACTAATCGGACGCCTAGGCGACTAGGCGGCCGCCTTTTAGAACAGAGGCTGTAAGACGAAGGTGTGGTGGTGATGATCCACAAGCAAGGGCTACATTTGCAATCCTTTGAGGGCTGCTGAGGATGCAAACGTCAAGCAACAACATCATTAAAGAACTAGCGCGGTGGTGATGAGAAACGATTAAGAGTCACTCAAGAGCATGTAGCATCACCTCGTCGTGATGTATGTTAGATTATATCATGTTACTGTCTAGCTATTGTCTATGCACTAGCAGATTTTTTTGTGTAAATATGAGAGGCTGCAAATGCAAATAATTAGTTGATTTCTCTCTCTATATATATTCTTTTGAATTATTTTTTATTTTCTTTCTAATTCAGTTCATTTTGGTCACAAGTGCTAAGGATGTAATATTCAAGAAAAAAGAACAATTGAAGGATATGTAGCCTTTCAGAGAATTTCACAAGTCGTGATTTGGTTCCATATATAGCATTTAGGCTTCTGCTTTTTAGAATTCAAAATAATTAGGAACTTTTTCTTTTATACGTGGAAAAAATGAATAGAAAAAACAGATTTTTCTAATGCACTTTTAGGCCTAAATAAAGGTATGCTCAGATTGATCACTATATGAAGTATGAAAAATATACAAAAGTAATAATAATCTGGGCACAGCATATAAACTGAAATTCGTATAATCAGACTGCACATGGGACCATAAGAAAACGAAAACTTGGGGTAGATAGCAATATGCAAAAACTTACTGTAAATCTTTCTATCCATAGCTAGGATGGTAATACAAATTATATTTTTATTTAATAATTTATTTTGTCTATAGCGTAATGCAAAGACTTACTTATGATATTATGGTATATATATATATCAGAATTACTACAAAAAGCTAATATCTGCTTTTCAATATATTATTACTTTGAGTTATGAAATTAGTGCATTCGATCCTGCTTTATATTCAATTAATTAGGCATTGTATAGCAACATAAGTTCAAATAAAAAGTCGCTGCACTTTCGCCACTGTCACTGTCCGGCACTTGATATAGCTAGTTAAGTGAACTACAAAACAAGTAGATCATTTCTAGGTTTATATTTAATTTGTCCCATAAATAAAGATTTTATGTTCGACAGTGTCAAGAGAGAACCTTTATTTCATCAGTGCCGTAAAGAGCAGCTAGCGAAGTACCAAATGTAGTGCGTCATTGTGCTAACTATAGATGACCTGTGACGAAATCCACAATGGTTGTTCACACAAAATATTTACTTACTCACCAGACAAAAATTCTACTAAAGCAGTCACCTTTAAGGAAGATGTATGGAACAAACGGTGGGTGAAAACTCACCAAAATAGAAACTGCTTTAAGAAGCAGAATAAATGGATAATGAGAAACAGATACACGTGCATCTTTTCATATGTACAACATCATATATCCGATGCAATGTAGAATGATGAGTAACAGATTTCCCATCACGAACTTATGTTTGATTTCCGATAAGGGTTTTTCAGATACATCATAAAAAACTCAAGGTTTGGCCTTATATGCTAAAGCAACATATATGAATACATGAATGACCATCCGTGAGACCCAGTTAGCACACACTTAACACACAGAGGTGGTTAATGGGGTGTTCAATCTGGATATTGAAGTAGTTTTGAGACTGCCGTAACAGATGTGAGTTCTCCCAGGGGTAACGGCAATAGTATTGGACACATAGTAGGTTTAACGACTATCAATATCAATGCACAATATGTTAGATTGATACAGTACATATTGGATTCACTAGTACAAATTTGTATTTTTAATCACGTTTCTATTTGTTTTTAATCACGTTTAACAAACGTGATTAAAAATAAAAACGTGATTAAAAATACTATTTTTAATCACGCTTCATTTGTAACAAATGTGATTAAAGATACTATCTTTAATCACGTTTTGTAACTAACAAA
>NQLW01000071.1:2627906-2650348 GCA_002312845.1 Kalanchoe fedtschenkoi
CGACCATCTCCATTCATCAACACCTAAGATCCAGATCGAAATTACTCAATAATCTCGTCCGAGCAATCCTCATCTTTCTCTGAATTTTATACAATCCAAGCGATTTCGATAGAGTGTTCCGGCTGTAGAGTATCCGTGAGGGACAGAGAGATCAAGGCAGGATCCCAATCGTCGTTGGTGCACATCTGAGTTTCTGAGTTTTAATTGGGTGCACATATGTGTTTCTGGTGCACATCTGTATTTCTGGGTTTTAAATGAGTTCACATCTATGTTTCTGGTGCACATCTATGTTTCTGAGTTTTAAATTGGTGCACATTTGTGTTTGTGGTGCACATATGTGTTTATGGGTTTAAAATGAGTGCACATCTGTGTTTGTGGTGCACATATGTGTATAGGTTTTAAATAGGTGCACATTTGTGCACCAATAAAAATATGATGTAAGACAAAATAGAAAATGGCTGTGAAAGACAGAAAAAAAATCGGGTTTATGCCAAAATAAAAAACAACTGTAAAAGAGAGAGACGAAAGAGTAAAAATATTTTAAAGGTGAGAGAAAAACGAATCGTTGCATTCCTCATTTAAAGGAGAGAATCATGCAACAAATCTAATAAATTATCAATAAAGAATTAATCGTATTTTGAAAATATTAAATAATAAATCTATAAAAATTTGCGTCCATAAGATGAAATGTGATCAACGAATCTAATTTGTCCACAGTTTACATATTCGTGAGGGTTTTCACCTGATCCGCCCCCTATATATATATATATATATATATATATATATATATATATATGAGACACACGTATATCATATGTGATATATATGTATTGATGAGTGTAAATGATTTGTCACTATCTCACGTTTGATCTCTGGTAAATCATATGATACATATATAGTAAATAACTCGCAGGGTTTTCATGTGTTGCCTTCAAAAGAAGGGTATTATTAGACTGGTTTAGCCTGATACGATCTTCCCTAGGAGGCATAAACAATCTTTTTATAAAAGTTGTGTATATTTTGTTATAAGTGCCTTTCCAGCATACTTACTCATTTTTTAGATGGAGTAGTATAGTTCCTTAGTTTTATAGTCAAATTTTTGAAGATCCAAAAACTAAGTATTTAAAACAAAATAAAAGTTGAATTGCTCAATTTGCATTGCTTGATAAACTTACAACATAGCCCTTGACATTTTGAGAACTAGTAGCAATATGGGTCAACCTGGCATATTGCTTTGATATCAGTAGCCATTAATATATTGTATGTGTGCTTGTTGGTGCCTTTACCACCAAGAGAAGTCTCATCTGTTCCGATAATCTTAAAGTTACATCAATATCCAGACTAAACTCCCCATGGGTTGTCTCTATGTGTTAACTGGTACCATGGATCGTCATTCATGTATTAGCTTATGGTGTTTTTGCGTATAATAAATAAACCACAGTTGACACAGATTCCTGTGTGCTTCGTCCAAGTCATCTTTACGGATTTGAATGAGTATGGAAAATCTAGAAAAGTGGCAAAGTGAATCAATGAGCAGCTACGATGACCAAGATTTCATGTACGTTGGAAATAAAAAAGAGAATAAGGAATTAATCAAGAAGAATGTTTAAATGCTTTTGTATCAGTTTATTTGATAAGTTACAGACAGATAAGATCCAGATGTTGCTAAGTGACCCTGAATCTACTCAGGCCTTTATCAAAATCAGTAAGTTGCTCAGTGACCCCAAATTTACTCAGGACTTCCCAAGGTAACAAATAGACTGCAGATAAACATGAGTAATGCAAATTAATACTATTATGCACATATGGTATAATTATGAATATGTATGTCAGTAAATGAATAGCAATATGACGAGAGATAGCCAATAATTAAAGATACACACTTACATTATATCCTGAAATCATTCAGGAAAAAGTAACTTGATATTTCATCAATATGTATCTCTCTTATTATATTTCTTAATCTTGCGCCTCATTACATTCAAAATCATCTCAATAATATATTTAAATTTTTTACGCTAAATTAAATTTCTTGTTCTAACATTAACATTAATTAACATCAGCCTCGCCAGTGCCGTTGTTCTTATCACCGGCATCTAGATTGCCATTAGCATATGATCATTAGGATTCATATTTAGGATCATTTTTACTATTGGAACTCGCATTTGGTCCTCATAAGCACTAGGATCCCACTTCTTCTATTCGAGCTTCATTTTTTAACTTTCTTTTCAAATGGCTAAAAAATCTTTAAAAGAGAAAGAAAAAGTCATAATATTTTCCAAACAAAGAGCTAACAATTAAAATGAATGAAAAATGTCAAACGCTTGGCTCGGGATCTATTATTTACTCTTTCAATATTTGAAAAGAGTAAATAAATATCACGTTAATCAACCCAGAGGCGATTTAGCTTGGCCAGACTACATGTATAAATTGATGCAAGTTTGGACTGCAATGATGTGGGATTGGTAAAGAGCTGAGGCATCTATTATCAATTGCAATTTAAAAACTTGTTCTAGAATTGGTGGCATTATTTATATTTGCATGCATATATGACAAAAAGAAGTGTGTATTTGTATATTGACCGGCTTTCATGATTGATGATTTGCTATTACACGTATTATTTGTAATCTCAGTTGAAACACTTTTATCAGCTTGCAAGAGATGGATCATTTTATTTGGGTTTGGTTTTGAACAAATCAAAGCTTAACAACTCTATCAGATGGGGCCTCAGCCTGTTTTGTCGACATCCAGCACATCAACAATAAAAATAGTGGTCCCCATGGTATGATTAAACATTTGCAACGAGCTTTATACTTGGTTTATAAGTCTTTTCTTTTTCCGCAGTCTGATCCCCATTTGTGAAATCTCTCAGGTATATTGCTTTTGTAGCAGATGCACACATCCTCCCTCTTGTGGAACTTTTACTTCAATACTTGCATTGTTCTCTGAGCATGAGCATTATATTACAGACTTGGTGAGTTTTGTGATCAGCATTTGAGTCCCTTTTGTCATGTTTCTTCCTCCCTTCATTTGATGAAAATCTTGAAAGTCACTATAAAGTCTATGCTTTCAATGTACATAGAATAGTTGGGCTTCCATCCAGCTTAAAACTCCATATATAGCTGTTGTGTCTATGACTACCAGACAGATAGATCGGAGCACAAGACAGCTGTAAAAAGATCTGGTCATCAACATTATAGAGTCAATGAGAAAAGAATAAATTCATTGCTGGTTCTAAGCGAAAGTAAATGTGTTCTATGAGATTGAGAGAATGATAAAACCATATAGATCTAGCTAGCTCCCAAGACAATATGTGGATATGGTGATATATACTTTTTTTCGTAACATCAAGTTTCTCTATGAAGCACTCTTCACTGATATTGTTGCAACTCGATCATAAGATATAAGCGCCAAAATTTCCACTACTCAGGCATTGTGTGGCAACACAGATTCAAAGATGTTGCATTAAATTTTTCGCCAGTGTCACTGTCCAGGTTTACACACCGCTAATTCTGTGAACTACACACAAATAGATCATCCTTAGGTTTATTTTTTAATATATCCCACAAAAAAGGTTTATTTTCGTCAAACTCAAGAGAGAACTTCATGTCTCTTTTTTAAAGAGACAAAATATTATTAATATGTTTGAGAGCTAAGCAGTTTGTTTCGCAGTCCACATCTCTTATTTCCTCTCTTATTTAATGCCACTACACTTTCCTTTCATCTGATGTTTCACATTGTCTTTCTATCTCCTCCCGACGCAGTGCACCCTTTCTCTTCTCTTTCCAAACTCCCCAGATGCATCTCAAAATAATAGCGATGGGGTATGACAATCACCAACATAAGTGTTTTACGCACAAAGCAACTCTTAACTTGATAAGAGATCATTTCATCAGTGCTGTGAAGAGCAACGAAATGGCCTTATCATCCTGACTGTAGATGGCCAGTGAGATCCGCAGAAAATGTTTTCACAAGATACAATACTTTCTTATCTGATAATTTTACTGAAGCATTCTCCATAATGAACAAGTATGACACAAATGGAGGGTGAAAACTCACAAAAACAGAAACTGCTTTAAGAAACAGATTGAGAACATTTAGTAGCGAGCAGATTGTTGTGAGGGTGCCTTTCAGTTTCATAGTTCCCCAACTTTCCAAAAGGATATATCATATTCCAAATTACTTGATTACCGTCCTCTCTCAATACCATGTACTTAGAATTATAGTGTAGTAAATATTCAAATTATTCTCTTTAGATGCCTAGTAGAGACAAATAATAATATCACAGGATGGAGATCCGTTTAGGAAGCGTGATCAGTTATACGTATGAGACACATGTGCGTCTTTTCATAAATGCACAATTATGAGAAGAATAATGATGAGTAAATATTTCTCATCACTATCTTATGTTAGATTTCTGGTAAGTTTTTTAAGGTATAATGTAAAGAACTCAATATATTCATTTTGTATTATTAGACTAGTTTAGTCTATTACAAACTCCCCTAGGAAGCATAACATTTTGTTAATAATCTGCAAATGTTTTTATTTGATTATTGCCTTTGCAGTGTACTCTCTCTATTTTATAGACAATTTTGCTAAGATCCAAGAACCATATATTTGAAACAAAACATAATTGAAAATTGCTAGATGCACTTAAACTAAAATCTAATAGCGCCCGTAGTTAGGCGCTTCACGTTTTGAGAACTGGCAGTATGCATCAACCTGGCATATTTAATTGATAACTATAGTCGTTAAGTCTACGTGTCTGGTAGTCCGCTACCCACCCGCTAGAGAAGTCCCATCTGTGTTTACGAAAATCTCAAAACTACTTCAGAATAATCCAGAAAAACCCCATCGGCTGTCTTTATGTGTTAAATAGTATCATGGATCGTCATTCATGTATTAGCTTATAGTGGTATAGCATATAAACCACAACTTACAAAAAATCCTTGTGTGCTTTAATCATAACATCTTTTCAGTTTTGAATGAACACTGAAGATGTAAGTAACAAAGTGACAATGAGTTATATTATAACCAAGATTCCACAAACATTATTTGCCATAAAAAAGAGAATAAGGAATCAATTGGCAAGATTATTTGTGTGCTCTTTTTTGTTTCAATTTATAGACAAGTTACAGACGGATAGAATCAGGATTAATTTTGCTCCTGACACCAAATCTACTCAGGCCTTCCCAAAATCGCAAATTGTGTATATAAATGAGTAAGTAATGTGAACTCAAAAATGTTCATAAGAATGTAAAATGAGATTGCATCACGATATATCTATATTTCTTTATAGTACATTCTTTGCGAATCTATGTATCAGTTGTTCCTGTGAAGAGTGGAAGGTAAAAGGCTGCAAACTTTGACAAACAACTCTATGAACAACCTGCAGCGTCTTTATGAGAATCAACACTAAATCCCTGCAAACTAGTTGCAATGAAAATCGATTGTGATTAGGTAGTTGAAAATTGAAGCTTCCATAACATAACTATGCAGAATATAGAAAACTTTAAAAACTTGAAAGACATCCACTTTACCTGAACCTGTGTCAAATTAGATGGCACCTCAACAGCCCCTAGTTAATTAAATGTGTAAGGAGTTATTTATTCGTCATCTACTAGTCCAAATGTTTACAATGAAACGTGATGATCTCTGCAAAGCCAATATCATATCTAAACAGTGTCGAAAACACTAGCCCAGACAATATTAACAAGTAATGACACAATTTCTTGCAAGAAAGAAGTAAATTGCAGTTGTTTGCAAATTTTGCATTGAGCGAAACCCCTACATCTGTTTTGGCATACAGACCTGAAGCATAAAATGGTAGTTAACGAATCTATGTGGTGCTTGATTCAGCAATATATGCCGAAAACTAAGAATCATATTAAACCCTAATTAAAACAAAGACACCAGAAAGATTACAGCCTCAAAGTTAGATCAAGCTCTCTCTCATCGGCTTCCTCATTTCCATCACCAGGATCAGCCGCCACCATGGGTACATTAGCATTAGCATTAGCATCAGCCTCACCAGTAGCATTCCTGTTATCATTGGCATCTGGATTGGCATTAGCATTAGAACTAGGGTTCAAGTGCGGATCCTTGTTACAATTAGGATTCACATTTGGATCCACAATTGCACTAGAAATTGCATTAGGTCGAAATCCAATCCCTCCCGGAAGGTAACTCAATCTCTGAACAACACTACTCCCACCACCAGAACGGCTACTGCTGCTGCCCTCTCCTGATGCAGCATTAGGTCTCTTCACAAACTCACTCCAACTTCCAAACCTCTGAGCAAACCCTTGACCCCCAAACCTAGGAACAGGTGGTGGGGGTGCCCTCATTTGCATTGGCACTCCAGCACCTTGCCCTAGACCACTGGCCAGCAATGCTGAATGAGGTAACTGATAAAGAGGCTGCCGAGAAGTAAATCCACCACCCCCTAAATTCAATCCTTCCAGACGACTATTATTATTAGGAGGAAAATTGAGGTAGGGGTGGTATCTATTACTCGCGTTAGGCTCTCTCCCCATGATCTTATCCAAACTCTCACGGAACCTATCTGCCTCCCTCTCCTTCTTGTGCCCATTCTGATGCCCTCCAAGCGCTTGGGACGTTGAAAACACTTTGCCACAGTATTTACAAACGTGATCCTTACGCCCACCCCCACTATTAGATCGCTCTACCACATTCTCGGGCTCAGCCTGATGTCTACTGCTCATCCTCTCTCCGCCTGCGCCTGATGACCCCCCCGCTGCTTGTGGTGCAATAACAAGCGCAAGCGACAGACTAGTGACAGCAGCGATGTTGTTGTTGACATCAACATCCTCGTCACCCTTCTTCCCCTTGTTCATGTTCAACTTTTTGGGCTCCATGAATTAAGGACTAATGTTTTGAACGATTTAAGATAAGGGTCTAATAGAGAGAGGAGAAAGAGAGAGGGAGAGGGAGAGGGTTTCAAAGTGTGGGAGTTGGTAAAAAGATGAGTGATTGATGTTGAAGGGGTGTGTGTCTGGATCTGGGTCTGGTTCATGGGATTTTTATGGGGATGAAAAAGGCAGCATATATTTCATCATCAAGTATATGTATGTATTGTATGTATGAAGCTTATGTAGAAATGTATCGTGGAGCATTTAATTGTGGATTATATTTTGACTTCCCTTAATAATGAACAAACTAGTAAATGTGGATTTGTTTTTTATTTAGGGGTAGAAATATTTTCGTCATATTAGCAAGCCAACTTCTAAGTTATTCCCACATTCTTATATACCTAATGAATAATGATATGTTAGGGGGTAGATCCACCATCATAAAAAAATGTAAGGATTAACATATAAATATATTCATGACGATAATTTTTTGCCCATATATTTTTTATTTAATGGTTTTGTAATGACTGATTTATCTTTATTATCACACACATTAAAATGAATAAAATAAATAAAACAAATATGAATGTTATTTAGATTAATTCGCTTGCACATTTATAAAAAAAAGTTTTAACATGAAAAGTAGAGTTTTTTATTTGCTCATTAATTAAATAAGTTGGAAATTTCACATATTCATTTTTAAAGCAAGTGATGAAACCGAATTAGGCACATTTATTTGCCTTCCAATGTCATTTGATTGACTACTTTTAATTTGATTATACTGATAGTTTGAACGGGCTATATATGTACATTGGTTAAAGGTAATATTTAGGGTATCAAATGTTCTTTAGGAAGTATTAGTTGGCATTGAAGTTTATTTACAAGATTTTAGGAGGAGTATTTATTATCAAAATGATTTTGGATTTCCCAAATTAATATGTACATTGAATTGAATGTCATTGTTTGTATTGTTTTGCTGGCATAGATTAATTTTTATTCAAAGTTTTTAGCGATCAGTTGTTTGAATAGTTAAATGTATATTTTTGACAAGAAAAACTTAATTACTACTTTATGTTTGTTGATATGAAAGTTAATAATTCTTGTGGATGCATGTAACTGAGTATTATTCCTTCTCCATCGATGAAAGACATGCATCGACTTCAACAAAACAAGGTCAAGGAACCTCAACTAATTCTATTTTCTTTTAGCGGGTAGATATTGTTCGATTTGCATCGGGCTTAATTTTGAGAGAAAGCACTCCCAACGTTTTACAAATGTGTGTGGAAAATAGATTCATAGAGTCCATTAAAAATTAACAATACTGGAAATATCTGGAAAATAGTATTTTTTTTGAGGTGGAGTGTGGTGAGGAGAGAAGAGGCTGATGTGGTACATGGGGCTTGATTATATTGGGTCATGCCTGTGAGGTCATTTGACTCATTAATATGATTTTTTTTTTCTCATTTTGTTTGTTAAGAAAAATGTTCCCTAGCTATCATATGTTTTTAAACTGAGAGCCTATACTAAGAACCAACAGAAAAAATCTGTATGTGGATCTCTTTAACAATTTGGAGGATGGATCATGTGAGATATTTGTGTGGAGATAGATGACAAATTTTGATTGGAGGATGAAAGTAATCTCTTTCATCCACCAAGAGAGTTAAACATTTCTATGGAAGGTTTTTATGGAGGAGATTTGTGTTAGATCATAAATTTAATTAATTTGATGGTTCATCATCTCATTGTGAAAGATGATATATGTAATTCTGACAAATCACCACTTCATCTTTATGAAGCGTATCATTATGGACAGAATATGGCGTTTTAGAAAAAAAATGTCGTTATGCTATAAAGAAGATTTTAGGCGGACTTTTTCAATTATAAGCGCTGTTTACTAGTTATAATTTTTTTTATTGAGATTTAGATGACGTTTTTCAATTATAAGCGTCGTCTATATTATAAATTAACTATTTATATATTGAATATGACTTCTGTTTGTGTTTGAAAATATAACGGTTAAAATAATAATTAATTTAATCTACAATTATAATAAGACACGTGGGTCTCATATATAAAATTATATGAAAGATTTATTCAATGTTAAGAAATGAGTTATAAAAAAAAGTTTACGGGAATAGTAATGTGGTATGACATAAATCATACCTGACATGGCACCAGCCTACTCTTTCAGATTTATTCATTATATTCTTTTTTACAATTGATAGGATAAACTTAAAGAAATTACTCACACATCCAACTACCCGTAGAACTTGAACCCGAGATCTCAAAGATGACAGAGTAAAACATAATATGAAGTAGGAATAGTGAGAGAGAGAGAACTAGCAAAACGCTAACTGAGAGAATATAAAGAAACCAATCTAATCACACTTATTTTTCTTGTAATGTCATTTTCACTGACTACATTTATTTGATTTTATAGCTTGAATGGGTTATATACATTGCCTAAGGATAATATTTGGAGTCTCAAATATCCTTTATGAAATATTAGTTGTCAGTGATGTTTATCTACAAGATTTTTGGAGGGGTACTTATGTATGATCACAATGATTTTAATTTTAATTTCCAAACGAATATGTACGTTGAATTGACTGGTATTATTAGTAGTGTCCAACTGACATAGAATAGCGGGTATTCAATTTTTTGAGTGAGTTATTTGAATGGATAAATGCATGTGTTTGGCAAATAATAATAATAATATTATTAATAAGTTACTATATGTTGTTGATTTGGAAGTTAATCGTGGAAGCATGCATGTAATTGAGTATCATTCCCTTTACGCCATTGATGAAAGCGTACTTCAACAATATAAGGGTAAATAATGGTTTGTGTGGTTTTTCACAAATTTGATGGTCACTTCTCAAAAATAGCTTATTTTAGGTATCAGAAAATGAAGAAAACCCTACTGAATAATGTGAGATATGGTGAAAAATCTCATTTGAAGTTAAGAAGGATAAAAGATATCTACAAAAACTCACATTGTTAAATTGATGTGTGTTTTGTAAGTTTGTAGCAACACACGATTTTATTCCATAATAGAAATATATTTTAGAATTTATAAGGTAATTGAAGTTCATATGAGTTCTAATAGTGAATACAACTAATTAAAGACAATCCCTTCACTGTCAGATTTTTTTTCTGGTGGGTCTAACTATCTCCAAGAATAGAACCGATAAATTATGAAAAGAAATTATTTGCGGATTAAAAATGAACCCCTGAAAAAATCCACAAAATCCGAAAAATTTATTTTCAGGTAATATTTTTACGAATGTATTTAGAGGGACTGTTGCGGATCTCTTTCAGATCAAACCATTTCGGACCATTGGTGGGTTTAATTTTTAAACTTTTTCGAGTGTTTTTGGATGATTTTCGGACCATATGTGTACACTTTCCTTTCTCCTTCTATATACAAAATCCCTTTAATTCTCCCACACGGAATCTCCTTTGACCCTCACATTAACGCCATTCATTTCTAGCTGCTTCTTCTAATTAATTATTATTAGTGTATTAATACTATACTAGCTAGTTTATTATTATTTGTTTTGATATTAAGAATTTTTTAATATTTCATTATGTGTGTGAGAAAACAAAAAAACGAAACCTTTAAAACATAATTTATCTAATGTCAAATTTTAAGAGAGCCATGCCCGCGAGAATCCCCTTCTTACCCGAAATATTAGAACACTCGGTGAAAATGATGTCCGAAAATGATGTGCAAAGGATACGTTATCTGTCCTCAAAACAAAAACAAATAATTATCCGGAATATTGTACCCCAAAGTTACCCGTGCGAAACAAAAAAATATATGAAATTCACCCGCAATATAACCTATACAATTAGAGTTAGGGTTTTAATCATTTCTTATCAGAAGAGTACCCACAATTGGTCCGAAACACGTTTCAAAAATTATTTTCGGGCACGTGCCCGAAAACACATACCCAAAAAACTAAAATTTTTAATAATGGTTCAATATTAATTCATTTGGAAAAATTCGAACTACATATTTTGTAGTCAAACCCTAGACACTAAAGTAATTTTGGACAATGTTTATAGTATGTCAATATTTAATTTTATGATTTAACGAAAAGAAGATCATTCTAATACCCACATTTAACTTGAAGTCGTGCTTGTCAAACTACAGACTTCCGTCTCTATTTTTAAAAAAAACTTAAAAATAATTTTTGAATCAATGATGCATAAAGATCATTATAAAAATCTCAACAGAGGACATGAATCTTTGGCTAGTTATTTACAATCTCGCATTTCCTTGTTAATTTTTAGGACAGCACAGTTCACCAATAATCTCATGATGAAAAATGTTTGATGAAGATATTACGATGTTGAAATAGTCACCGCATAAGGCCTCACCACATCCGTCTAGAAATTATTTGTTGACAAGTTTTTGCGACGAATTTGTAACATTATAATAAAGATTGATATTTATGTATACTTTCTTTGACATCAAATGATAAGTGGTGATGATCGAGTGGTTAGGTGTGGGTATAAGATTTCGGGTTCAAGTCTTATTGGTGATTGGATGCATTTGTGTTTTGTTTGTATTTTTTCTATCAATTATAAATAATAATGACCATTATACAGTGATTTTATCACAATTTTGTGAACATTAATGTTATCTATTACTACATTGAGCGCATTGAGAATAACTTGATTGAACTTGAAGGCTTGTCAGCTCGCATGGCCTTCATTATTAATATAAAGAGAGAGCTCGAAGAACCATGTAATGAGAGAATTCTAGTTTTGAAGGCTCAATGTAAGTTGTGGGACGGTATACAATTTACTGTGGACTATAGATTCGAAAGATTCCATTCATGTTTCAAACAACTTAGTTAAAATTTGCTTCACGTAAATTAATGATAAAGCTCAATAAATTCACTCCACTCTTGGATCAACTATTCACACACTCATGCAATAAGAATTCTGTACGAACACATCTTGTTCATACAATCCTACATCCCAAGACTATATATATATATAAACGATATGTGATGTGAGTATGCTTTAAAAAATTTTATGAGAGAGAGTTTATCTAAATATATTTAGATCACGCTTGTTTTATGAGTAAATTATTATAAATAATAAGGGTGAAAGGTTAAACCGGAAAACCAATGAACCGAATTGAATTAAACGAAATCGATCAGTTCGGTTTGGTTTTATAAATAAACTAGGTGGTTACGGTTTGCAATTTAAATAAAAATGATCTGTTCATCGGTTCGATTTTAACTTTTAAAATATAAGTCAAATTGAACCGAACTGTAATAAAACCTATTACAATCTAACAACCTTTTGATTAAAACTAATCACACTATTCAACTACAAATAAACATAAACATATGACTTAACTCTAAAATTTATCAACGCCGCTCCACTGACTTCCTCCCTTTTTAGTCTCGTTGTCTCTTCGGCTTCTCTTTCTTCCCTACCGATGAAGTCTTTCTTCCGCCATCTTCAAGACTGTCATTTGGATCTGTCCAAACCTAGCATCTTCCTCCAGCCTAATTATCCGCATCTAACCCTCTCCGCGGCCGTCTTTTACGCATTGTGATCACAGTCTTCTAACTTATCAGCCACTACCACTCCCCCGCTTCTAATCATCCTCTAAATAACCCTATGCATGTCCTCTGACGATTTAATCATCCTCTTCCCTCCACTCAATCGTCTCTGCTAAATAAGCTGACTCTTTTTTTTCCTCAAAAGTTTTACTCTTTGGTTGCAACTTCAGTATTTATGGTAAAATGCATATTTTGATTATTCTCTCATTCAACTTATTTAGTTTTTAGTTGTGCACTGGCACCATCTCCTCCATATCTTTTAGTTTTCTACTGAATCTTTCATTTGTGTACTGCTATATGTGATTCCTTATTACATATTATTTTTACAGACTATTTATGTGTTTGATTATTGCAGTGTTTGTAATCAATTTGATTTCACATCTTTGGTGGTGGTGGTGGCGGCTTGTGGGCTTTGGGAGATATGGAAGGCTCGGAATTCTCGTGTGCATGGGGATTAAGTTTTTTCTCAGTCTTTTCAGCGAGTCTGACAATGGTGTATTTCTCTTTCTCCTCTTTTCAAGCCGCTAGCGGAAGTTCCTCCTCTTCAGGAGCTGTCCATCCTCATTTTGAGGTTATCCCTATCTCGTCTGGTTCCTAAGCGGTTGCGGTGGGTAGTTTGAGATCCTGGCATTGGCACAACTCTTAAAGTGGATGGATCAGCTTTTTCTCATGGTAGCATAGGGTGTAATGTGATTCGGAATGAATTGGGGACTCTATTACTATTGTTTTCAGTCGACTTCAGGCATAGGATATCTAACACGGAGGTGGAATTCATGGCTGCCATTCATGATACTCTTTTAGTGTGTGAGCGAGGTAATCATGTCGAGCATATCCAATTTGATTTTAGCGTGCAGGTGGAGGCGGTCTCTAGAGCCTGAGACTGTCCTTGGTCTTACATATATTTGGTGCACAAGCTTCAGAGAATTCTTAAAAATATTGTTGTTCATCATATTTACCGTGAGGCAAATGCGGTTGCTGATGCACTAGCCTCTCATGCATATTAATTTGAAATGTGTCGTCTCGTGCCCAAAATTTTTCAGCGGAGATGCACCAAGCAATGACTCTGGATGCGCGTCGGACCTTATTTTATCGAGTCTCTAATATTTTTTTTTTCAACTTACCCTATCTTTAAGTTTTGTTATCTAATCTACCCTTATTTTTTTTTCAATTTTGATTTTACCCTACTTGAAGAAAACCGTAGTTATGAACCGTGGTTTTCTCAATAAATTCGCGGTTTCAAACTGGTGATTTTATTACCGCGGTTTGAAACTGCAGTTTTCTTAAATAAATCAAGGTTCACAACTGCCATTTTTCTAAACAAAACTGTGGAAATGAAATTACCGGTTTGAAACCGCGATTTTTTTGAGAAAACACAATTCACAATTGCAGTTTTTTCAAATAGGGTAGAATCAAACATTAATGGAAAGGGAGGATAGATTAGATAAAAAATATGCAAAGAGGGTAGTTTGAAAAAAAATCCGAGTCTCTTGATTTTATTTCGGCTCTATATTTCTGCAGTATTTTGTATTGTAGCCATACTATCCGCATGAACTGTGTTGTCCCTATTCTATTTGCTTTCATCCCCTTTTGCGTGCGGCTTTCTCTTTTAATAAATTTTTTTTTCAAAAACAAAAAAAGAGTATTGCCTTTGTTAGGTGTTCTTCCGATGTTCTATTCATTGATATAAGTTACTTACTATCTTTTATGTGTGTATTTTTTTCCATCACTTATTTTTTCTGAATTTATCATCTCATAGGTTGTATTTTTTTATTTTGTTTTAATGTTACATGTTATATATTTTTCTTAAAATCTTAATAAACCTTGTTGATGCGTCTTTAGACGTTATTTTAACAAATCTGCTATTCTTTTTAAAATCCTTAATGAATTACATGTTAATTGATTTTTAATGACAAATCTGCTCAGCCACAACCAAGATTTACAATTCAAAAATCACATTATCATGTCGCCATTTTACTTTCTCTCCACAAAATTATTCATTAGATTTCCAGCCTTTGTTAACTTTCTCTTGCATTTTGCCAGTACAACGTTATTGGATATCTTAGTTGAAGCTTCCTTTATGGTCATTGCTGCCGTTTTGGCCTTTTTGATACTTATGCTTGGCATGGCTGCTTACTAAAAGCTTGCCTCATTTTTGTTTCCAAATGTGGAACTTTAGAAGAACTCATGTTATAATATTTTTATGTTTATGTAGTTGGGATTTTGTCTTTGTTTTAGCTTTTTTTATTGGTCTTTACCAACTGCTCTTTTTGGATCCAAAGACTAGATCTTTAGCTACAACAAAGTCCCATTTCTAAGATTTTGTTCTTAAATTATTTTAGCTTTAGCTCTCTGATTTGATTTTTTTTATTGTGTGGATGCTGCTCTTTACTGCTTATGTAGACACTGGGACGGTCAATCTGCACTCCAAAAGACTTTGGACTATACTTGTGGGACAAGAGCTAATTGTTCAGATATTGATAGCTGTTTTTGATTTATTGACATTCTATTGCTTTGACTAATTCAATTTTTTTGGGATTACTTCACTAAGGTGTAATCTTACAACATTCAAGTTAATTTTTATGTCTTTATCTGGTGATGCCTTTAAAAGTTATTTCTGACAATATTAGTTTCTTTTTATTGTAGTTATAAAATCAAATGCTCATTTGCTACTTTTTCAGGAGGTGCGTCTCATTCATTCGTAATGGGATTAGCTTTATCTTTGATAAATATATCACACCTAAAAATCTTAACTCTCTTCATTGTCGTAGCTGTTCTAGCTACTGTAGTCTATTTGTTGAATTCTAACTAATGTTTTTATTTATGTGCTCAAGGCTGTTGCTATTTATTTATTGAATTCTTACTACTGTTAGTATCTAACCTAACAAATTGGTTGCAATGTTTTTATTCATGTGCTCAAGGCTGCTGCTGGCTATTTGTTGAATTTTTACTACTATTAGTATCTAACCTAACAAATTTGTTGCAATGTTTACGTGGTGTGAAGATACTTCTAAGAGAAAAATCATCTTTGGTAAATGGTGATCATGTTTGAAGAAAAAAAAAGCTATTAATCTGATATGTTTGTTTTATTCAAATTATGTAATTTAATATTGTCATTAGTGTACTGCACCAGATTTTTTTTATGTATTATTTTCATCATCTTTAGTATGGTTGTATGTTTAATATTTGGATTGCTTGCATAAGTCAATAAAATTAGGCATGAAAACTTTTTTGACCAAACCAAAATGAAATCAAATCAAATTGGTCGGTTTGTTGCAGTTCAGTTTTTGAAATTGTCTTGTTCGGTTCGCTTTGAAAAAAATTTGAACCAATAACTCATGATTCGGTTCAATTTTTAAGTAAAATCGAACCAAATCAAACTGTTACAACCTTAATAACAACTAATGGTTCACTTGCTAGTAGATTGATTAATATTCGATTTCACCGTTATAATCAAACCGACAATAGAAGTCATGCAATAAAACATTATTCATGACACATAAAAATAAGTAAGATATAAATTGACTTTAAAATTAATAAATGAGCTATTCAAAGACATGAGTAATATATAAGAGAAGAGGAAAAAAATTAACTATTTGTTAAAGAATGATGTTCTCTTGATCTTGCTAAGAAAAGCTCTACCTTTTCTTGGGTATGACCTTATCTTCCCGAAGAGATATGAGTTAATGTGTGAATTTGAAGCCTCTATTTATTTATAAAACTAAGCCCATTACGTGTGGAATTGATTAAACATCCTAAATCTAATGGAATACAACATCGTAATGGACTTATGAAGCTGCTAAATCTGTTAGGACAGAAAGTCGAATGAGATTAGGAAGTTGTCAAAAATTTTATCAAATGTGGTCAAAATCAGACCCATAACACTAATGCGGCCGAATTTTCTTATGATTTAATTATTTCAATCGAAGATTATATGTGAAAGTTATCCTCTCGAAAGTTGACAGCTCTTACTACCTTCTATATTATCAATTTTTGATTGCTTCTCATTTCTTTTGGCAAAATTCATCCTTTAAGCCTAATTATCTAATATTAGTATGTAAACTTGCTAAAAATAGTTAGTATTGACTCTCAAAAATTCAAGAATGTGTGATATTAAATACATAATTAATCGTGAATCACAAATTATAAAGAATTTTAGTGCTATACGACGTAAAACAACTTCTATTGTTGATAAAATTGATATTACAATTTATTCATATAACTATGTATATTATGTAATCTATTTTTTATGAAAATGATCCTTTCAAGAGAAAATTGGTGTTATTATTTAATATAAATTCAATTTTCGTTGTTATGTTAATTAGTCAAATATATAAAAGTTGGCTTTCAAAGTTAATTTTTAAGAGTTAACTAAAATCATCTCAGAATTCATTTATGATGATAGTCAATCAGGTGTCATGGTAACACGAGTATTGATAAAATTCAAAATCTTATTTATGAGTGAGGTTCGTGTAGAATGTTAGGCTTTTTTATATTAGAATTGTTACTTGGCTCTTATAAGTTTCTTCATAAATAGTATCTTTGACATTAAAAAGTTTTTACATATCTAAAAGGGCTGTAGTATAAAATCTTTTTCAATTTTTAGTATTTGAAAGTAGAATTAGACGTATAAAGATTCGAGTTATATTAATTCAAAATCAATTACTTTATTCAACTTCAACGTCAAGCTTTCTACCAGATTCGTTAACTGTTATTCAGAAAATGGTTTTGAGAAAAATTGATTGTGTCATCATAATAAGAAAAAATTAGAAAATTTAAACTACTTTAAAGATTTAAAATAAATAAATATTATAATTTTGTTCAACCCAATTTCTCACACTTAGAAAATTATATGAAAACATGAAGCAATCAAAAGGAATGTGGCTGCCCTAATTTGACATGTCTAATGCCTTCAAATCAAAAAGAATGCCTTTGAATGTAAAGACTTTTTCTTAAAGATTCAAATTACAATAAGCAAGTTTGAAAATAACTTTGGATTCCTCAAAAGTGTGAATCAACGACTAATCAAATAAACATGAAAGAATATTGAATTTGAAACTGAGATGTTTCCACCTAAATATAGTAATTTGATGACAACGACATTTTTATTATTCATTACTTTTGTTTGTTCCAAAAATAACTCATTAATTTTGTATAGTAAAATCATTTTTTTCATTTCTTGGATACATATATATCAGAATTTGTATCATCATTGCATGTGAATATACACATTCTGATACTAGTCAAATAAAAATCAGTTCTTGGATAACCAAATTTTTCATTGCCAAGAACTGATTAGTTTTGAATCATCAATTCATTTTTAAGTATATGTGGAAAAAAAAAGTATATAAGGATAACCACATTCTTATTGGGATTTTGCATATTTGACCAGTTGATTTAATTGGGATTGGATTGCTTAATAGTATTTGGGTTTTGAATTATGAAAAGTTTTAATTGAATTGCAGTTACATTTTGCACTTATACTCACACTTATTTTATTATATTAATTTAATTTAAATCGGATTGTACGATATTGCTTGAATTGAATGTTCTCATATGAAACTTATACTGAATTTATTACATGAAGCTAAATTTAGGTATATTTTCTAATACTTAAATTATGGAGTATATTCATATTTCGGTTTGAAAAGTTATATTAAAATTAATAGAATTTCATTATTTTTATTTAGATTGGTCTTGACAAATTAGGCCTGGTCTAGTTCACTTTTTTTTTATAAGCAAGAATTTGATTAATCAACCATTTCCAACTATCACCCCCTTCAAACTATGCACCACCTGATTTCAAAGCCAGGCATCCATCCTGGATCGGTCATAAATTCAGCTCAAAATTAGAGCATTAGGCCACTAAACAGCTCAAAATTAGAGCTTACGCGCATAAAACTGGAAATCTTAAACGTCATCCGAACTTTATGCGATGCTTTTAATCCAAAAACAATGTATGAAAGTAGAGATATAAATCTAGGTTATGTTTAAATTTGGATTTCATATTGTTGTTAAATCGTATACATTTGTAATAAATTGATTCGATCCAAGCCCAACATAAATTCAATACAACACACTCATATTCAAAATTCTCAACTTTGGTTGAATTTTAATTAGCCCATTTACTTTCATTAATAAAATATTTTATAAATTAATATATAAAAATATAAAAAATATATAAGAATATAAAAATAAAAACATTAAATATAAAAAAATTGAATATTAATTGTAAATATTAATATAAAAAATAAAAAAATGATAACATAATAAAATAATACAAATAAAATTCATATTTGACATAGTTTTTATTTTTATATATTTTTTATATATTGGTAATTTGAGCTGTGTTTTACCATTTGAGGCAAATCCAAATTTCATTTGTTCAACCCAAAGACCAACTCAACCAAAAAAATTTGTAACGCAAAATTTAACTCAAATAAAATAAATTAATCCAAATGTAGTTTATTTGAGATTATTTGGATTGAAATTTGGACTGGCCCAAATTCATTACACCCCTAGTATAAAGTCATACTATACATGATGCTTTAAGTTAAAGGCATTACATGAATTCTAGATTATAAACGACGCGCTTAGTAGTATTAAACATCACATATAATATTAATTAAACATGATGTTTATTGCCTATAAGTGTCGTGCATGGTCACCAAGGTTTGAGCCTTGATGGCGGCAATTTTTTTAATAAAAACGTCATGTATGGTTTAATTTTATACAACAGTACTTTTAAGTATTAAATGCGGTGTTTTATTTTTTGAGTTAAATAAATTAATTATTTAACATGATGTTTTACTAAAAATGTCATTTTAATTTTTTATTTTATCTAAGATATTTTTAAATTAAATTTATAATATAATTACAAATTAATTTACCAATCTAATTTAATGTTTCAAATTAGTTTTCCAATCAAATAAAAATTATAAATTAATTGAATAAAAATTTAATTTAATTGAAATATTAAAGTTAAATAGTATTTTTTTTTAAGTTTACTTTATTGATAGATGGTCCAAGGGACCTATTGGCGAAAATGCCTACATAGATAATTGATGGCTCTAGGAGCCTACAAAGGGATGACTCAGAGAGTTTATACTAGAGGGTTGACTTGCAAACACATCAGGAGTCGCTGCTCGGCTGGGCAACTCTGTTGGGCCTACCAGGGCTGGGCTGGGCTGCGCTAGGTGAAGGGAGGCGAGGCATGAGGGCGCGGGGCTGCAGACCACGTGACGCGGGGTGAGGCGCTCGAGGGAGGGAACGCTGCAAGCGAGGCGTGAGGCGCCACAGTCAAGGCGGCGGTGTGAACGAAGTGCTCGAATTGCAGCTGAGGCGAGCGGCTGAATTGCAGGCGGCCTTGGACCCTGAGGCGAGCGGCGTATTGCAGCTCTGCAGTGGCGGGAGAGTAGCCAAGAAACCCATGGGGAGCACAAGCTCGACAAGGCGTAGCTGGAGTCCGGATCTAGCACGGCTTGGCCATCTTGAGGAGGCCCGCACCATATAATGGTTAGGATGCAGGGTGTTAAACCATCAATATCTATCTATTAGATATCTAGATTACGAACTTATCTCTATCAGGTAGTTGTAACCATAGTTTAGTATGTTTGTTACACTCTTGTTACTATCTGTTTGTTTATCTATATAAAGAGGAGAACCGCCTCCTAAGTTGATACGGTAAATCATCATTCTTTATTGTTCATTATCTTTAACTTGGTATCAAGAGCCGAGACCATTCGTTTGCCATGTCCACCACCGGCACTCTGATCTCTACACCGAGTGTCACCGTCCCAATGCCTTCCGCCGGTCAGTATATCACTGTCCATCTCACTCGGGAGAACTTCCTTCTTTGGAAGACGCAGGTTGTGCCGGTTCTTCGCCGGCAACAACTCTTCGGCCATGTCGAAGGGACCACTCTACCACCGGTACAGTTCACGACCACAAGGACAGGTACTACTGCCGTCCGGGTTCCCAACCCCGAGTACCTTCGCTGGTTTCAGATTGACCAGCAAGTCCTTAGCACTCTCCTATCCTCCATATTTGAGGATATCCTTGGCCAGCTTATGCAGCAAACCACGGCCCATGGTGTATGGGAAGCTCTGCACTCCAGAATCGAGCTCGCAAGATTCAAATTCGTACCCAACTGTCAACACTCGAAAAGCAAGACATGTCCGCTGCAGAGTATTTCCAAAAGATGAAAGGCTTTGCCGACACCATGGCTTCCATCGGGCATCCCATGTCTGATGAAGAGGTCCTAGGTTATATGCTCACCGGCCTAGGCTCTGAGTATGAGCCTCTCATTGCATCAATTACGGTCCGTGAAGATCCAGTGAGCCTCAACAACTTCTATTCTTATCTTCTCAGTGCCGAACTTCGAATTGAACAACAAGCTCGCCCGGGAGAAATTTTCCAAGCTTCCGCAAATAATGCATCTCGTGGCCATGACCAGAACCGCAGTGGCGGTTGTGACAACCAAAGACGCGGTCGCGGCGGCAGCGGTGGCCGAAATAACAGCAACAGGGGTGGCCAAGGTAAGAACGGACCTAACAGACCTAAAGTCACCTGTCAAGTCTGTGGCAAGTTCGGTCATGATGCGCTGAGGTGCAGACAACGCTTCAATCATGCTTTTCAACCAGAGGACCACCACGAGCACTTCGGCAATGCTGCAAACACCAGTCCTTACACAATCGATACCAACTGGTACGCTGACACCGGCGCATCTGATCACCTGACCAGCGACCTTGATCGGCTCACTGTCCATGAACGCTCCACAGGCAATGATCATGTTCAAGTCGCCAATGGAGCAGGTTTGAAAATCTCACATGTTGGTCAATCATCACTTACTGGCTCATCTAAACCACTTGTTCTTAAAAATGTCCTTCACGTTCCTCATATCAGCAAACATCTTCTCTCCATTCATAAACTCTGCACAGATAACAACGTGTATGTGGAATTCCATTCTGACTCATTTTGTATAAGAGATCAGGTCACAAAAAAGGTGCTGCTTTGAGGTAAAGGTCTTGGTGGTCTCTATCCGATGCCCAGCCTTCGTTGCTCATTGTCCCCATTGTCAAGTCACCAAGCCTTCTCTGGTGTCAAGCTCACAGTCCAACAACGGCATAAAAGGCTTGGTCATCCCTCTTCAAGTATTGTTCAGTCTATCATTAGATCAAATAAACTCTCCTACGCACCAGCTAAGGAGTCTTCAATTTGTGATGCGTGCCAACGTGCTAAAGCTCGTCAGTTGCCTTATGGCCATTCTACCCGTATATTCACCTCTCCTCTCGATTTGGGTCACACGGATGTCTGGGGACCTGCTCAAGTTTCAGTTGGTGGCTTTAAATATTATGTTAGTTTCCTTGATGATTTCAGTCGCTTTACATGGATATATTTGATTAAACACAAGTCTGATGTCGAACGTGCCTTCCGTATTTTTCAAACTCATGTTGAGCGCCAGTTAAACACACAAATCCGTTCAGTTCAGTCTGATTGGGGTGGTGAGTACCGCCGACTTCATCAATATTTTCAACATGTTGGCATAACACATCGTGTTAGTTGTTCGCACACGTCACAACAGAACGGTGTTGCCGAACGCAAACACCGCCACATCGTCGAAACAGGCATAGCTCTTTTGGCTCACTCATCGCTTCCAATTCGCTTTTGGGATGAAGCCTTCCTTACTGCCTGTTACCTCATCAATCGAATGCCCAGTCGATCAATTGGTAATTCCACTCCTCTTGCTAAACTTTTCAAGGAAGAACCAAATTACGGAATACTCCGAGCATTTGGTTCTGCCTGTTGGCCCAACCTACGGTCGTATAACAACCGGAAGCTCAACTTTCGGTCTTGACAATGCGTGTTCCTTGGATACAGCTCTATGCACAAAGGATATAAGTGCCTTGATCGAACCACTGGTCGCATCTATGTTTCTCGAGACGTTGTGTTTGATGAGGACGTGTTTCCATTTGCTACTGTTTCT
>NQLW01000071.1:2650946-2707457 GCA_002312845.1 Kalanchoe fedtschenkoi
AGAACAGAAGCTGCCGAGATTAATTTTCTGCACTGACGGGTTTGATCATACTCAACGATCGGAAGGGTATCCATGGTTGGATTTGGCTGAAATTTGGACAGGAGTTTGAAGACATCTAGAAGAAAATTCTGAACGGTGGAGATTACATTTGAAGCTCTGGAAGGTCGTCATTTTATAACGGCTAGTTTGGCTGCCAGATTTCAAAAAGTCATCAATAGTGGCTGAAATTAAGGAATGGTGTCTCAAGCTCTCCAAACGGCTATAAACGGCTATATACTTCAAACATCACTATAAATAGGCCTCTTCACTCAATAAACTTAGACAAGAAGCTCTCCAAGAGATACATTCATCATAGCTATCAAGATTACAAGATCAAGGCTTGTTATTCTCAAGTAAGTGCAAGTAGCATTTTGTTCTTCAATTCATATCCAAACTATTGCACTTCTTTGGTCAAATTTGTAAGCTCTTTAGGAGCATTTCTCTGAGTTATTTGTAATGTTTGAGAGACTTCTATAGTTCTCATTCATTGGTAGGATTTGAGCCGAAAATCAAATCGTTGGTTTGGTAGGATTTGAGCCGAAAATCAAATCGTTGGTTAGGTAGGATTTGAGCCGAAAATCAAATCGTTGGTTTGGTAGGATTTGAGCCGAAAATCAAATCAAGTTGTAAGGTGTGCTTGAGCCGTAAGTCGAGCGTTTGTAAAAGTTCTCACTGACCTTGAAAGTGATCTCTAGTGAAAGGTTGTGGAAAATCCTAAGTGGAAGCTTAGGTAGTGGACGTAGGTCTTAGTACCGAACCACTATAAATCACCTTGTTCTTTGTGGTTGTTTTAGTTTATATTCCGAAAAAAGTTTCCATCAAGCTCTATTCAACCCCCCTTCTAGAGCTTGGGCTTCCTACACTCGGCATAAGGGATTCTCTGCTATGCCTACTACACATCAAGCTGCCATGACAGATCCACAATGGCGCAAGGCGATGGAAGATGAGTTCTCGGCCCTCAAACAGAATGCCACATGGACTCTTGTGCCCAAACCCTCAGGACATAATGTCATCGGCTGCAAATGGGTTTTCAAGGTCAAAGAAAATCCAGATGGCACAATCAACAAGTATAAGGCACACCTCGTTGCGAAGGGCTTCACTCAGCGCTATGGAGTTAATTACCTTGACACGTTTAGTCCAGTGATCAAGCCAGCCACCGTCCGATTAGTTCTTTCCCTTGCCATCTCAAAGGGTTGGAGCCTTCATCAAATTGATATTAGCAATGCTTTTCTTCACGGCTTCCTCACTGAAACTGCATACATGCGCCAGCCGCCTGGGTTTGAAGATATCAGTCACCCGTCCTATGTTTGCAAACTCCAGAAAGCACTTTATGGTTTCAAACAATCACCTCGTGCATGTTATTCTCGGCTTAGTGAGTGTCTTCAACAACTTGGCTTCACTACGTCCAAGGCTGATACATCTTTATTCATCCTAATACAAGCCGATATAACGATTTACATGCTTGTATATGTTGATGACATTGTCATTGCCAGCTCCTGTCCCCGTGCCTTACAACGGCTCATCTTTTGTCTTTCTCAGGATTTTCCAGTCAAGGATCTTGGTCCTCTCCGTTACTTCTTGGGCATTGAGGTAGCTCCCAATTCCCGAGGGATCAGTCTTACTCAGTCTAAGTATGCCAAGGATCTTCTTCGAAGAGCTAAGATGGAGAATTGTAAGCCCGTCTCAACACCCATGGTTGCTCATGAAAAGCTTTCTCCAGATACCGGAACAGTTCTTGAAGATGAAGATGCCTTCTTGTATCGAAGTATAGTTGGTGGCTTGCAATATCTTACTCTTACAAGGCCAGATATTTCATTTGCTGTTAATAAAGTATGTCAGTATCTTTCAGCTCCTACTGATGCTCATCGTGAAGCAGTAAAATGCATTTTGCGTTATGTGAAGGGAACAGTCACCATTGGACTATCGATAATGAAGTCTCCATCAACACTCCTAAGTGTCTTCACAGATGCTGATTGGGCCGGCTGTTCGGATGACAGGCGATCCACAGGTGGTTTTGCAATATTCTTTGGTTCTAATCTCATCTCATGGAGTACTAGAAAGCAGCCTACGGTGTCTCGATCATCCACTGAAGCAGAATATAAAGCCTTGGCAAATGGAACGGCCGAAGTGACTTGGGTGCAGTCGCTGTTGAAAGAATTGCTTGTTCCTCAACCAAGAGCTCCAGTTTTGTGGTGTGATAACCTCGGCGCAACCTATTTGACAGTAAATCCAGTGTTTCATGCTCGGACAAAACACTTAGAGGTTGATTTCCATTTTGTGAGAGAGAAAGTTGCGCTTGGCGCACTGGATGTTCGATCCATTGCATTTGAAGATCAAATTGCTGATATATTCACAAAACCTTGCACCAAATTGATGCTTGAGAGGTGTCATCGCAATCTCAACCTCATTGCTATAGGATAAGATTGAGGGTGTGTGTTAAACCATCAATATCTATCTATTAGATATCTAGATTATGAACTTATCTCTATCAGGTTGTTGTAACCATAGTCTAGTATGTTTGTTACACTCTTGTTACTATCTGTTTGTTTATCTATATAAAGAGGAGAACCGCCTCCTAAGTTGATACGGCAAATCATCATTCTTTATTGTTCATTATCTTTAACTCAGGGATCTACTGGGGACGGGGCTGCGAGGTAGGTTGGTCAATAAGGGTCTTGCACAGCCAGCTGCGAGATCTTCAGGCCTGAGCCATTTGAGCAGCGACCCGATCAGGCATCTGGGGCGCCAATGGGTCATCAGAGGTATTACATGTGGCTGCAGAGGGGAGCACAAATCTGAACCAATCCTACCGAAAGGGCAATCCTATGACGCGCGCCAGCTAAGGCGGCCGCGGATGTGGATTCAGGCCTCCTTGGTGTTGATGATGGGTCGCGAGAAGGGGCACGAATCCTTTCCAAAACAGTTGGCTCAGCTGCGAGGGGGGGGGTGCGTCCAAAAGAGAGGCGGTCGTAAGGCCTAAAGAGTGGTATCCGAAAGGCCTAGGGGTGGCTGTGAGGCCTAAGGGGTGGCCTGGCATGGTGGCTGGTGGTTGCGAGGGAGGGCGGGTGGAGGGGACAGTGTCTGTGCAAGGAGGAGGGCTTGCCCCGACCCTCCTCATCCACCTCTGGATGCTTTCTTCTCTGTTGTTTACTTGCTAGATGTTTCCTCTCTCTTGTGTTTTTTGTGCTCAGTCCTACTACTCCTCGAAAGTTAAATAGTATTCAAAAAACAATTAACTTAACATTTTCAAATTAGTTAAAACATACTACACAATAAATTGTCAACTTCAGAAAAACCTAAGTTCAACTAATTAAAAAGTGAATCATCAAATGACCGCAAAGGTACATTCATGTTTCAAAATTGTTCGAACTACCTTGTCTTAAACTTCTAATATGTCAGCATTGGTGTAGAACCGTTCACCGAGTGAGAAGATCTACACATTGTGACAAAGTGAATTGTTAACAAATAGATATTATGAACCAAATTATTCAATAGTATTTTATATAACGAAAAAAATTTACATCTTAAATATCCTCCATGAAAAATTCTGAAGACTGCGCCATGTGGGATATTATATCGTATATAAATCGCATGACATTATATCCGCAAACTAATTTTTATCTGACTTATATGGAACCCACAAGAAAAAATATAAATTCTTATATTTCTTATTTCTTATAGAACATTACAACATAATTGAAGAGAAAACACAAAGTAGGAAAAATTCCTTCAACAATCTTCCTTCTGTCAGTGAGTGATAACTGAGAGCTCTCTTACCACTAGCATCATAATAACGACATAGATCTCTAAAAAAAATAATCCAAATGAGTACAATATTCAACATAAAACTTATAAAACTCATTTACAAATTAAGGTGGCGTTATTTACCCATTGACAGATCTAAGAGTGCACCATTAGATTTCAAATCATACTGTCCAAATGGTACACAGTATTCAACTTTGAAGATATCATTTCCAAGATCCTAAAGCCAACATTAAAAAACACATACCTTCATAAACAATAGCTAGTGAACAACTAAAAATATAAATAAAAGATTTTTAAATATTAAATAAAATCAATACCTTCTGGTGTTGTAAACGGGAGAAAGTAACATGTCTCCTCCAAACAACCTGACATTCTCATCCTAATAAACAACAACTGGCACTTAGTCTCAAGCTTATTCCTAACATTGCCAAACATTTTCAGATCATAAACCAAAATTTGAGTGCAGGCATGCAGAAATTTTTTATCCAGGAATACAACCAATTGCAAAACAAAAAAAATATAAATCAAAATCAATCTAGCATTTTAAAATTATATTTACAAAACTAATCACATGATGTACGTGTGCACCAACGAGCGTCATGTGCAATAGATGCTCAATATCTTCCTTCTAAAACTCCACCATGAAGTCGTCCCCTAGAATCTCTACACCTACAAAAATCAATATGGATTCATACTCGTCCATGTGCTCGCCCCTATGCCTCGAGAGCTTTAAATCACGAGTTGTGACACTGCTTTTGGGGTATCCATCTCCTACCTGAGATGTTAATATTTTTGAGAAGTTGCGCTCTATTACCTGTAATGATATGTCTTAAATTAATAATTAATTTTTTATTTTAAATAATAAATTAAATATCGATCACTTAGTTCAACGTCAAAGCTGAAGCTGATGAGATTCTTGAGCTGAAAAATATAAGCCTTCAGCGTGTCACTCACTGTAAAACGTCCAACACGCCAATTTTGCTGCAAGAAGCACAACTTCTTATATAACTACCTATACATTTACTATAGCGTGCATGTGTGGAATGACATTGAAGTTCACCATGGTTCCAAGCAGGACTCTTCTGATGGCACACTAATTTAAACTCGTTTGATGCATATCCAACATGCACACTGAGGAGGCATCTCTTCTTCTTGTATCTATCAAAATAAATATCATATTCATGTTATTAAAAAATTAATAACTAAATTTTTAAATAATAAATATTCAAATAAAATTTGAATTTTAAAAATATACCTTAAGAATATCTTTGAATTGGCTTGTGGAGAATCTTCTGCTAAGTGTTGATAGGTATATCAATCCCTAAATCTTCTGGTCATATGTACTCGTTGAAATCCACCATTGACATATATTGCTTTTACTCCATTCTTGAACCGTGGAGGAGTGATGGGACCATGATATCTCCCTGGATATCAGTCCCCTTCTATGACATCACACATGCACGCATCTCTTCTTCGCTCCTTAACTATTTATGACTTTGTTATAATTTTAGTGTTATTATATTATAATAACCTTTAAAATAATCAAATATCATGCTAAGTTTTTTGAGGCACCCACATTTGATAATTTTTCTCTCTCTAAAATACTCAGATCATAGGGCTTCACCTTTGAACCTTTTTTAAAAAATTTAGCCTAGATAATTAGATAGCGTCTTAGCCTCAGCCAAGATATTCCTCCTCCCGCTTGGTTTAATTAAGACCTGATTTTGCTAATTCTTCAACTCCTTCCGAAATAATAACATAAACACTAGTATGAAATATGTAAACTGAATTAAATTATATAAATTTAAAATTAACGATATTTCTTATACTCTCATCCACGGTAGGTGTCACCAATACACTGAAGTCCCCTACTTGCATTCGGCCATACATCCAGTGTCTGGTGGATCGAACTTTAGTGCGGCAATCTTTCTATTAGCATGTGATCTCATGAGCACTTCTCCGTCTTCGCATACTCCGTCCAATTCATTATTGTGTGAGGATACACATTTTTACTGTCTTGGTCACTTTGCTCAGCAAATTCTTTAACAAATCTTCATCTTTTTATGTGCTTTCCACTCCTGTAAAAAGATTAAAAAATTAATCAAAAGCTAATAAATTCACAATCAAAACATTTTGACATAGCTTGAATGTGTTAAAAGAAAAAATCTTTGGGTTGACGAAGTTATAGTCTTTGTACGGCGTACCAAACATGTCCACATTCTCGATGTATTATTTCTTTTTCATTCTTAAAAGCCAATACATCCTCACCTTTCCTGCGCGATGCAACTATTGCTTCTTGTACCTCTCAATCCCAATAATCTATATATATAACAGAATAGGATTTCTGTCGTGACGCTCCCGAACCGATCGGTCCGGTTCAGTTCAAATCGGTTTGGTTCGGTTTGATTTGATTCAGTTCGGTTCGATTTGATTCGATTTGGTTCGGTTTCAAATTTTAAAAAATCATTCGGTTTACCGTTTCATATTTTAAAAAGGGATGACTAATAATTTGGTGCCATTTTTAATTTTTCTCGAACCGAACCGTCGGGACGACGGGTGTCTTTACTCGTAATTAATAAAAAAATTACTAATTTGTATCATAGTAAATGAAAAATGAACTTATATAAAAGTAAAAAAATATCATCATTGTATCACAAATGAAACCTTGTAACGCTGCAAATAACATGCCTCCAAACTTTTGATTAAATCAACCGAATCATCTTCCGTGCATTAGGCCCTATCTTGCTCTTGAATTTCTTGTTGTTCGGCCTCATATAACGGCAAAACGCACTCTTTTTAATCGCCTTTTCACGATCTTTGACATCTTTTTGGTGCATCTCTCTTTCCAAGATTTTCCGACCTCTCTTCTAATCTGTTCCAACGTCTTTTGTAATGTCTACCCGATGCCTCCCATTCAATGACTTCACTAGGTGGATAGTGGAGACAGTTAGTTGTCTATTCAAGTCCACACCAAATCATTCCTATTTTAGTATAAAAATAATATATTTTTAATTTTTATACCCCCAATTAAGTCTAAAAATATTATTTTTTTTTTGTTCCTCCAATCAGCTTAAAAAAAATTAGTACCTCCAATTAACTTTAAAATATTAAATTTTTTATTTTTGTATCTCATTCATCTTAAAAAAAAATTATACCCCCTAAAAAAATTTCTAATTCTGCCACTGCTCCCATTATGTCCGTCATGTTCCCAGTGGTCGACGTTGTGCAATAAATAAAATGTTATCATTATTTTAATCAAATAGTGCTTCTTGCCTATGCTTACTAGCAACGGAAAATTCAAACTAAACTTTAAAATATACTATGAAAAATCTAAATTAAAACAAAAAATAGTATCTCGGTAGATAGGTACTTTTAAGTGATAATCAATTTCTGCCAACCACAAAAAATAATCAGGTGACGTCAGCTATCATAAAGCATGTAGGGACAAACATTCCAGCCGCCATTCACACATTCATGTAGGAACAAAATTCAGGTACCACTTTCCGACAGCTATTTACATATGAAACATTTAAATACACAAACAAAGCATTCATATAACAACACATTGTAGCATCCACAACCACATAATACGATCAAAAGAAAAAAGTTTCCAGAGCTTGAGATATACTACGCCTATTAACTAAGGCTGTGTTTGGTTTAGGTAAAATTTGAGAGAAAGAAAAATTTGATAGATAATTAGAAGAAATTCTTTGTTTGGTTTAAAGAAAATTAGGGATGGAAAATTAAATGGAAAGTTAGATGAAAATAGGATGGAAAATTTGTTTCAATTAAAGAGTGTTTTAGTGTTTTCTACAAAAATTTTCACCTCAAACCAAACAAGAGTAAAGTAAGATGGATTTTTTGAGGGATTCATTTTCTCTCTAACTTTCATTTCCCTCTAACTTTCCTCAAACCAAACACAGTCTAAATGAAACAAGTAAATTTTAGCAGGATTTTTAGTAGCATTTAAAAATTTTAATAGTAAACAAGTAAAAGACATAAATTAGCTTAAGTACCGACATCAGCAAAGACAAAACAGTATTTAACATAACCTTAGCAAAGACATATTCACACAGACAGGCTGCCCATATGCTCATACTGGCTAAGAGACTTTGGATTAAACAAAATGCTAAGAAACTTTGGACTCGACAAGCTGCTCATATTCTTTTTTCAAGTTTCAGAGAAGATTTTTGTTCTAAAAAATTCTATGAAACAGAGATCAGTGTACCTCAACTGCCAACAAATGCTTGTAGAGATCGCATGCATAGATAGCACATAGCTGAGGATCAGCAGCACTGCTGCCAAATTGGACAAGTGTTGATTTCGGCCTCACTTCCATTGACCAATCTTCTCTGCCAAGATCGTAAAGTAGCAAAAGAGCTTATGTCGGCCACCATATTCGTAGATCGTAAAGCAGTATCTTCTGCAAATTCCTGAGCTATTGGCAATCATGAATTGGTTACAAACTACATGTAAAAACAGGCATATGCGGCAATAAGTAGTCAAGTTAAAGTCTGCACCTGATCAGAAAGTAATTCAGTGGTACTGAACCAGCTAACGAAGGCACTGGTTCTCACGGTTCGGATTTGCATTCTCATTAGCTAATCTGAATTTCTCAGACTTCAGCGCCTCCAAACTGAAGCCTAACCTGCTCATGTAACAGCATTAAGAATACAATCACACTTCCAACTAAACCCAAAAATACTTCCTTGCATTTCAAGATCAATTTTAAAAGTAATCTAAACTTGGCTACCAGTAATCAGACACTCTTTTATTTAAAAGGATTAAAGTACTTGTGTTACTCTAGTTCAAAAGATTTGATCTTCATCTTCTACCTCTTAATCCTCATTATCCCATAGAAGATCCTCTTCTTCATCACTCTGCTCATCCTCTGCCCAGTTATCAACATAATTATCTGCTTCATCAGAAAGCCTTGAGGATCTTACAACCATAAATTTTGTTCTTCCAGCAGCAGGACAGTGCGTCAAGAACCTGGTTCACCTTTGTCGCCGTCTCAACTATGTAAGCTTTGAAGCTGGAATTAGAATTTGTAGATTCAATCTCGACCTCCTGACCTGCCTCGTGCTTGGCGGTCAGCACAACTGGAACCAACGCCTTAACTACCTGCCGCCCCTTCCGAGAATGGGGAATAGCTTCAAACCGGGGGCGGTGATGGAGAGGGACAGTGTGAGGAGCAGGGCCATGGATCCCCGCATCCGGTGCACTATAAAATCACACAAGAGACATCAAATTTACGTGGAAATCACTTCCAAATTAGGAAGAGTAAAACTACGGGAGAAGAGAAAACTTTTCCACAAAGCAATCATACAAGATTTCTACAACTCCACCACACGAAATGTATCTCACTTGCACTCTCCACTTTGAGTAAACAAACTCACAAACACAACTACATCCTCACTTGTGAAAACTCACACTAAGAAGTAGGAACAATCTTCCTCACTTGATTTAGTGAACTAGAGAGAAGAAGGAGAGTTTGAAGGATGATTTTTTCCCCTTCACCTTAGCCTCCTTTTATAGCCAAAAAGAAGGACAACATGATCCTTAAACTAAGGAGGTATGAACTCCTTTTTCTCATCTTCCCAATTCTTATTTTCAACCTTTGTGGCTTTCACATTTCTTTGATGACTTTCCCACTTCTTAATTTCAACATTTGATGGCTCTTCCTAAACCATTCAACAATGGTTGCAATCTTTGAATTAGGAAGCAAACAAGCATACCTCTTGTATCCCTTTGTTGACTATTAGAGAGGAAGAATTTATCATGTGAAAATAGCCCCTTGCTGACAATTAGAGAAGAAGATTTTAAACATGTGGAGAATATGAGTGTGACATATCATTTCTCCACCGTCACACACATGTGCGTCATCACAAACTTCAACAGTTTACTTCCACCCAGTTCCACTCCACTTATTTTGGTAGGAGTGCACCATCTTTAAAGTATGTGATAATTAGGCAGACATAGTCGCCATCCCGACGATCTCTCTGCAGTACTCAAACTAACCCCTAGGTAAGATTTTAGTTATCATGTCAGCACCGTTCTCATCTATGAGAACTTTCTCAAGTTCCAATAATCCATCTTCCAAGACATCGCACATCCAATGAGAGAGAACATCAATGTGCTTGGATCTTGTATGAAAAGAAGAATTCTTACTAAGATGGATTGCACTTTGAGTGTGACAAAGCAACACATTTTTCTTGAGTGTATCCAAGTTCTTGCACAAACTGTTTCATCCAAATTAACTCGTTGCATGCTTCTGTAGCTACAATAAACTCAGCTTGTGTTATAGATAAAGCAACACATTTTTGCAATTTGGATTGCCATGAAACAGCTCCCCCTGCAAAGTTAATCAAGTATCCTGATGTGGATTTTCTCGTGTTGATATCTCCAGCCATATCTGAATCGGTATAGCCAACTAGAGCAGGACTTTTACTTCCAAAGCAGATTTCAAAGTTAGAAGTACCTCAGAGATATCTTAATATCCACTTTACTGCATTCCAATAGTCTTTTCTCGGGCATGAAAGAAATCTGCTCACTATACCAACTGAGTGAGTTATATCATGTCTTGTGCATACCATTGCATATATTAAACTACCAACAGCTGATGCATATTAAACTTGTTGCATATCTTCACCATCATCAGTAAGACTCTGATTCTACAAAGTTTAAAGAGTGATGCAAGAGGAGTGCTCACACTCTTAGATTTATCCATATGAAATCTCTGAAGTACTTTCTCCACATACCTTTCTTGTGATAACCACAACTTCCTAGCCCTTCTATAACGAGTAACCTGCACACTAAAAATCATCTTCACCGGTCCTAAGTCTTTCATAGCAAAAGGCTTACTCAAATCTTTCTTCAGCATTTGAATTCTCAAAACCGTCATACCAATGATCAACATATCATCAACATAGAGCAGCAAAATCACATAGTCATCTTCAGCAAACTTCTACACAAAAACATAATGATCAGAAGTAGTCTTTCGGTAGCCGTGCTTCCCCATAACAGACTCGAACTTCTTATACCACTGTCTTGGAGCTTGCTTTAAACAATACAAGCTCTTTTTCAGTTTGCAAACATATTTCTCCTTACCATCCTCCATGGAGCCTTCAGGTTGCTCCACATGTACAATTTTTCTTCAAGGTTACCATGCAACAAAGCAGTCTTCACATCCATCTACTCGACTTTAAGATCGAGACTTGCTGCCAGGCTAGAACCACATGAATTGAAGACATTTTTACCACTGGAGAGAAATTTTCACTAAAGTCTATCCGCTTTCGTTGACTAAAACCTTTTATGACCAACCTTGCTTTATAATGTGGACATAAAGTATTCTCATCATGCTTGACTTTATAAACTCACTAATTTTTCAAAGCCTTTTTGCCCTTTGGCAATGGTACCAAGTCATAAGTGTGATTGATTTGCAATGAGCTCATCTCTTCTTGCATAGCTTCAATCCACTCCTTCGTGTATTCATCTTCCATGGCCTCTTCATATCTTTTTGGCTCTCCCCCGTCAGTTAAAAGGACATACTCATTAGATGAGTATCTTGAAGATCAACGTCTCACTCTTCTGGACACATGTTGTTGAAAAGTTGTTACTTGTTGTTGGTGATCAGTGACCATGTCATCTAGTGGCTCATCCTCGTGATTATGTTGAGAATTTTCTCTAAGAACTTGATTTGGTACTTGTCTGGTAATGAGAGGATCCAAATCAATTAGATCACCATTGTTGGGACAACTTTTTCAGCTTTGTGAAGATCTCTGATTATTTGATCTTCAAAGAAGATCACATCATGGCTTCTCAAAAGTTTCTTCTCGATTGGATCATATAATTTGTACCCAAACTCACTGTGACCATAGCCAATGAATATACACTGTCTTGCTTCATATCTAGTTTTGAACGCTCATCTCTTAGGACATGTACAGATGCCTTGTAGCCAAAAACTCACAAATGACTGTATGAGACATCTTTGTTGTACCAAACTCTGTCTGGAACATTACCTTGAAGAGGCACACGTGGAGAAAGGTTAACAACATGTACCATTATACTCAATGCCTCCCCCCAAAAGGAGTTTGGCTTGCTTCAGAAAGCAAGCTTCTAACTCTTTCCAAGAGTGTCATGTTCATTCTCTCAGCTACACCATTTAGTTGAGGAGTCTATGATGGCATCTTCTGATGTCTAATCCCATTACTTCTATAGTGATCATCAAAAAGTCCAATGTATTCTCCACCATTATTTGAATCAATACATTTAATCTTTTTCCCAGTTTGTCTTTCCACCAAAATTTAGAATTGCTTGAACACCTCAAGCACCTGGTCTTTTGTCTTCATAGGATATATCCACAGCTTTCTTGAATAATCATCTATAAAATTTATAAAATATTGTGCACCTCCAATATTTAGTGGACTAGAACGTCACAGTAGACCAACTCCAACAAATTTGACTTTTTGAAAGGGTGTTGACTACGCAATGAAACCCTTCTTTTTTTACCACCTTGACAATGTGTACATCTTTCCAGATGTGTTGACTTTAATCCATAGAGAAGATTTTTCTTGGCCAGCATGTTGAGTCCCTTCTCACTTATTTGACTCAATCTTCAATGCCAGAGCTCAGGCGACAGCTCTTCCCGCATTTGATTAACATTTGCACTAGAACATGAAGCTTGTAAAAAGTTCAAATTAGAGACTTTAATACCTCGAGCAACAACCATGGAACCTCTAGATGCTTGTGAGAACTGGTTAAGCTAATCATCTGATTGGTGTCACCCTCCATTTCGATATCAACCGCAAGCTCTGATACCACTTGTTTGGGATCCCAGGTAGTGCGAAAAGGATCCCCACTTCGATTAGATTGTAGATGTGAGGTATGACTAATAACGGAATTAAAAAAATAAAATCACACAAGAGACACCAAATTTAATTAGAAACCACTTCCAAATTAGGAAGAGTAAAATCATGGGAGAAGAGGAAACTTTTCCACCAAGAAATCATACAAGATATCTACAACTCCACCACACATAATATATTCTCACTAGCACTCTCCACTTTGAGTAAACAAACTCACAAACATAACTACACTCTCACTTGTGAAAACTCACACTAAGAAGTAGGAACAATCTTCCTTACTTGATTTAGTGAACTACAGAGAAGAAAAAGAGTTTGAAGAATGATTATTTCCCCTTCACCTTAGCCTCCTTTTATAGCCAAAAAGAAGACATGATCCTTAAGCTAAGGAGTTGTGAACTCCTTTTTCTCATCTCCACACTTGTTATTTTCAATCTTTGTGGCTTTCACACTTCTTTGATGACTTTCCCACCTCTTAATTTCAACATTTGATGGCTCTTTCCAAACTATCCAACAATGGTTGCAATCTTTGAATTAGGAAGCATACAAGCATACCTCTTGTATATTGTTTAAATTTTAATTGAGTATATTAGTGATTAATTATTTATAATACATAATTTTTTTATTAATAGCGGCACATTTAGTAATTCGATGCACATTTATTTTGTGAACTTCTCAAATGTAAAGGAATACACGAATACTCCTCGCTAGAATCTGACATGAATAGTGAGAGGTTTATGTAGAGTAAGCATTTCTAATATATGACAATATGAATGTTATGAAAGTTTGTGAACTTTTTCATATTTTTTAATAGTTTTATCGATGTAAACTCGATGATCGATCATTTTGCTACAATATATCAATGAAAAATTATGAATTATAAAAAATCAATCAAAAATTTTCTAGAACATGATTTTTTTTATTTATAGTGTTAGACATAGTAAATATCCCTTTAAAATTTGCACCATAAAAATCTAATTTAGGTCAAAATAAAAAATAACAGTCCTATGAATTTTTCAGATGAAATCTATAAACACAAATTATGTAATTTTGATAACATGAGAAAAAAAATGCTTAATTTCCTCATTAATTGAGATATTCGAGCGACAAATCTAATAAATCATAGAATAAAAGATTAAATATATTTTCAAAAAATTAAGAACATATCTTTAAAAAACTATATCCATCTGATTAAATATGATTGATGAATATGATTTGTCCAACATTTTACATATTCAGAGTTTTTGCCAGATCTGCTCCCGTCACCTCATATCTCTTTTTTACGATGTGATATTCTGAAGGATTTCTCCGAACATCCCATATTTTTCCCAAAGTGAGCAAATGAGTATATAGATATGTTAATTTGAAAAATAACTACTGTGATTTGAGCGATTTGAGAAGAAAAAATTGATACTTCATTTGTTAATTCTCAATAAATCCAAACAAAAAAACGTTGAGGAAATGGGAGAGCTGGACAGTACCATAATCTCTTTTCAATCATTAATAGTTTAAAATGACCTAAGTCTGTTTGTTAGCGTTTTAAAGTGTTTTCTGATATAGTTTGCTCCTGCTTTACTGTCAATCATGAATGATTTTCATGTGAAGGAAACTATGAATGGTATTTGTATAGCGGGTGATCATCGACCTCTTGCTTATGCATGGAACACCTTATATAACCCACCTGCTGATTCAATGGATTCCAAAACTGTTGCATTTGCCTTGATTCTAGATATATTAACTTTCCATATAGTTCGTCCTTTATTCATGAGCATTGAGCCATTGATGGGTGTTAGTTAATGGATATGTTCAAATTGAAGCATTGATCCCAAGTTTGGGCATAGTGCATGTTGTGATGGTTTTATCAAGTTCGACATACTTCATAATAAGACCATGGGATGAACTGGATAGTCTGTATGAAACTTGCGTTGTTGTCATAGAGAAGCTCTTAGGATCTGATATTGTAAAAGGGGAGTGTGAACATTCAACAAAAGTTTACGAATTAAAGAAATTCTCCCAGAAATTACCAAAAGCATTTTCTATCATCCATCTATAGTAAATTCTTTGGAATTGATGTATGACGATAAAATTAGCAAGGTAAAAACACCAAATTAAAGACGTTCTGAATAATCACTGCTTTCCAAATCACGGTCTGAATTATCCTAACTGTAAAAAATAATGCTATTAAAAATATTCGAATTAAGCCTATGTAGTTCAGTTCTCAACAAAAATCTACGTCCACAAACTCAGTTATTGATAGATATGTATTATAAGAATAAATGTCATTGTTCAACACTCTCGAATACACACATCCCAACTCTTCAATAGGTTTTCTTAAACAAAAAATATACAAAAATAATCTATCAATAAAGAATAATTTCTTCTGAATTCCCATGGAAACTCTTACTGCTCTCAGTTTGTTTCTGTCACTAGGACATTTTATTTATAGAGTACTACAACTAAGTTAAATAGGATTCAGAATACTACCAAAACTGTACTATAATAATCTTCCTAAAATAGATTTTCTAACTATAGTCGACTTTCAAATAAGTTGATTCTATCTTCCACTTTTGTGTTTGGAAAATTTGTCAATTTTCAACAAATTCTCGCTTGACTGAAACTTTTAAATATTTTTATTGTCATACCATCTTCTGATGCAGCTTCCGAATTTGAGGAGTCATCACCATCTTCTTGTTCATATCCTCTTCAACAATATGGAAGTCTTCAGACATCACCCTTCTTCTTTGATTGGAATGAACTTTCTGCATGATCATTCAGTAAGATATAAGAACTCTCTACTAATTTAAGAAATCTCAATCCTTAACAAACTCTCTTTTGACTAGAATATTTAAATATATTCATCCTCATAAATTTGTATTTTCATCTTCAATGAATCAATCTTGGCTAAGATTTGAACTTGATCGTTATTTATGACATTCCACATCTTCTTCCTTAAAAGAAATATTTTGACTTCTCCTCTTGAAGATAATATTACACCACATCCTCTTTGACATGTTTTGCACGAACATGATATCTTCAAGTTTCCTCCAAATTTTTTTCATCCTCTAACTCTATGTGCCTTGGTGGCTCTTCCCAATCATAGTGAGTGGTCATCAAACTATGAGCTCTGATACCAGTTTGAAGGGAGAGAGTTCTCTCATTTCTTCCAACACGTGCAGCGGGACATTAACATATGACGCACTCACACGAAAGACACACTAAAGCATAATAATATAAATAAAGAGATAAAATGAACACATAATCACTACTACATGTTGAGACTTTTTACCACGTTTATTTTAAGGCATTTACTACGCTTGTTTGTCATGGTGAATGCAAGCATCCTAATTAGTAAAATATAAAAACCTATTACCATGCTTTAAAATAAGGACGGTAATTGGTCACCATATATTACCACGCTTCACAATAAAAAGCATGTGGCAATAGGTTTTTATTTTTTTTTCAAATTAGTATATTTTATCTCACCTCATCTACATTTGATTTTTCTAATTACAAAAAATTAAAAAAAATATATTATTTAAATTCATAGTGGGAATCACCAGAAATTTATAGAATAATACATTTTATAATTATGGAAATAATGTATGATAATACAATAAAAAGAAATCAAGAGAGAAATATACAGTCCTAGTTTTGAATAATTGGGGGACATAAATCAGCAGTGATCATATTAAGTTTTACTTGATTTTGCTGACTCACTTTTATAAATTCCCAGCAGCAAGACATTAACAATTCAACTTCTCCTCTACTGATCTAGCTTTACTTAGCTTCTCTACCATTCAGATCAGCTGTTTCTCCCATTTGCTTAGCATATCCACCAGTTCAACTTGAAATAAAAACACATTAATTGTCAGTAAAAAATATTTCCACTCATGGGCTTCATCAATCAGAAGATAAGTATGCCAAGATTAAAAATCAACATTTAACTCAAATACTAAGAGCAGTAAACAAGGAAAAATAGCAGCCACCATTACTGCTACTCGTCATAGGTTTGAAACCATACCCGTTTAGCAACATAACCTGAGTTTTCTGACCAAACAATGAAATAACAGCAACAAAAGTCTTTAAAAATCAAACCTACATCTGGCACAAAATAAATATAAAATAAACTCATTCCAAGCCACCCATCATTCTAGTTGAGAAAAAATATCTGCAAACTCATTTATCGAGTAGCATTATTGCTTTCAGCCTGTATTAAAACATTAAATATAATTGTTGAGAGACCACATTCATCTATTTGAGCTACATAAAGTAGATTTTCCAAAGTCATTCGATAGTGAATTCCATTGAAGCTATGGTGTATGACTTTCCATGACATTCAACAAGAGCTTAACCTTCTTAACCAGTAACATTCACAGTAAACTAGCCATAAGATGTAGCAAAAGTTTTAAGTAATAAGAGCTAAAAGTAGCACTAATCTGCAAGAGCTAAAACTGAGATAAAATCATTGCTTAACAAGCATCTTTCCTCGGCTCCAGCGGCTCCGTCATCTTGTCTCGTGGCTTCCTCGTCGCATCCGACCCCCAATTCCCACCTCAACTATCCTCATTCCCTCCTCTGCCGAACCTCCCCATCCCGTGCGACCTAAACCCTCTCCTAATCTTTGATATCTCCATCTTCTCAGCAATCTGCTCCCTCGTCCTAGTTGGCAGGTTCATCAAGTCATCTTGAGTCAACTCACTTGCCTAATTTGCCTTCGGTGCGCTGTAGTTTGCAAACTCGGCCATCAATAGAATCAGTCCTTTTCTTCTTATTTTCTTGGTGACCATGATATGAAGGAGCTTCATGCTTAGATCTGAGGTATTAACAATTAAATCGAGACCAAATCTGAAGGCCGAGAGTCAAGCCAGATCTAAAGGCAGGGAGTCGAAGAGGATGAGAGAAATTTCATGGCTATAAAGAGAAGAGAAGAGAAGAGAAGAATGATAATCATAATGGGTGGGAGAGATATTATTCAGTTGTTGAAGTAAATATTAATAGAAGAAAAAATGGTGGTTACCACGCTCATATTATGAAGCGTAGTAATTTTATGGTACTTCCCAATATGAAGCGTGGTAATATGCTATTATTTTTTATATTTCACAATATGATGTCAGATCTCAAAAATTTGTTATGTGCGTCAATCAATCACCTATAGAAGGAGAGAATATGGGTGCTTACCAAGCCATGAAGTCTGGAAAGATTAGAGGTCATTCACAAGATCAGGGTTACTCTCTCATTAAAAAAAAAGAAGAATCTGGAAGAGGTATGTTCTGGTCTTGTATGCAGTGCAAAGTAAAATATTCAGAATGTGAAAGGCCCTGTGAGAATCTCAACCAAGGTTCTCAACATAATCACCCAAAAATATCCTTGGAGAAAAGGAATCAACACCTAGGATAGGTCCACAAACAAATCATTGACCTTTTCAATTCACCAAAAGTGGTCAAGCAGGTCACATCCATCATCTTTGAACCTGACATTGAGGTAAAAGTTAGCATTGCAGATTCTTAGCTATGTTCCGTCTGCCAACACTCATTGTATTAAGTGCTTGTTTAGAAGATGGCTTTGTCGTTAGTGTTATTGAATATTCTTTGTTATAACAATTTATTTTGTTTAGTGAGTTTCCCAGATTCAAGCTCTTTGTATGATATGAGCTTTTTCCTTCACACAACAAAAGCAATGACTAAGCGATCCTTAAAACATAACTTAGTAAATTATTGTCTCTAAAAACCTCGACAACTGCAGCAAAGTTGTTATTGCCTCACCATACCATAGCTCTGACTCAACGTAAGTCGATGAGAAGTTTCACGAGACCTCATAACTCTTAAACCATTTGTCGTGAAAGTTCACAAGTCTTGTCATATAGAAGTACTTTAATATTGTTATTCATATATCAATACTTGTTTGAATTTTGGAAGGGACTACTACAGATTTTGGTTTTTACTACACATCATTTTACCACGCTTTACTCTTTACAATGCTTGATTATGAGAAGCGTGGTAATTGATATTGAAACCTATTACCACGATAAAAATAAAAAACATGGTAATAGACTTAAATCTATTACCATCTCTAAGTTGTAAGTGTGGTATTTGACCTATTACAACCCTCATTTTTTATTAATGAATTTAAGAGTCTATTACCATGCTTCACAATAAAAAATATGATATCCCTATTACCACATAAAAAGTAATAATAATATTTTATTTTTATTTTTCAAAACTAGAATCAATTACCCCGCTTCAATTAATGTGGTAAAAAGATCACACTCTCTTCTTAATAACCACAATCCACCTGTCCACCCCAAACACAAAACTATCTTTTCTCCCTCATCCATACATCACCGACTCATCTTCTATCCTTTTATCGCTTGCTCATCTCTTTGTTTCAGCCTCTTCACTAACACTTCTCCCCTAAATCAAAAACACCACCTGCACCTACCTTATATGCCACTGAAGAGGCAATGAACAGCCTCCTCAGATTCTCTCTGAATCGACCACCGCCTCTAGATGCTCCTCAGAGATGTACTTGAGGTTGCCTATAGCAAGGTTATCATGGCGTCACCTAGTCGACGACGTGGTGGCGTGGCGGTTCTTCACCCCTTGTCATCTGGACGACTTGCCTTTGCCGGATTTGGCGTTCTCGGCATCTGCCGATTCGTTCAAGTAACTTTAGTAGTCCGAGTCACTGTCGAGTCGGAGAGAATACAAGCCCAAGCCCAACCTCCAATTTTGAATCTGAGTCGTAGAAGAAAAAAATTCCTTATATGTGAATAGAAGAGAAGCGTAACAAAACCCTAGAGAAAAGAGAAGAAGAAGACGACACAAGGGAAGAAGAAGACGACGACGACACAGAGAAGAAGAAGGTCACTGCTTACAGCATTGCTGAGGCGTCCAATAACTGAGAGAAGAAAGCTGTTTTTTTATTGTTGGTGGTGTGGTGTGGGTATGTGCCACCTCTCTTTCTTCTGTTATTTTTTTTATTTTTTGTAGTTCTTTTCTTGTATTTATTGTCTTGTAGTTCTTGTCATGTATTTAGTGTACACAATAGAGGTGGACATACAAATTTTATATATGTTGTCACGCGTGGTGTGTGGATATGTACATGTCATGTAGCAAAAATGGTACCGTTTGTGATATTGTTTTAATTTTTTAAATATATTACTAATTACTATACTATGTGGCTAAATTTGTTTCATGTAGCTATGCGCACATTTGTATTCTAAATGATTATATTAAATTATTCTATATGACATAGATTCTTGTACTTATAATCTTCTCTACATTTTATTTTTTTTAGATTGTAAGAAAAATAGAAAATGTTTCTAGAGTTGATTATGAATGGCGAATGATCCAAAATACAAGGCCAAGTCAAAAGATCCTGGTTGGAAATACGTGTATTGGCCTGGTGAAAATAAATATATAGTTAAATGTGTTCATTGTGGCAATGTAAACCATGGTGGCATCAAAAGATTGAAACAACATTTGATTAGGGATATGGAGACATCCACAAATGTCCCAACACCACTTCAGAGATCGCAAAAGAAATGCGAGTAGCCATCTAAAGTCGAAAGAGGCCTCAACTTTTGGTTTAGATGATGATATTGACCTTGACGATGACGATCATGTTCAAGAGATTTCGCCAAGTGTTATTTCAGCTGCCATTCCAAGTTCAGGAACACTTTCTAAAAGAAAAAAGCTGCATTTAGTTTTGCAATGCCACAACCGAAGGATCCAAAAATCTCAAAGTCAATTACTTCCATGCTTATGAAAAATCCAGAAGAAGTTATTGATGAAAGACATGCCACAAGTCCTACTCAAACTAAAATTTAAAATCGGATGAGGACGGCTGAAGACAAAGAGAGAGTCAACATGTATATAGCTAATTTTTTAATGAAAATGGCATATCTTTCAATGTGGCCAATTCTAGGAGTTATGAGCTTATGATGGAGGCCATAGGACAATATGGACTTGGTTTGAAGCCACCCACATTCCATGAGTTAAGAGGTCCTCTTCTCGAGAAAGCTAACAAGGAGACTGACAAAACAAGAGAAAAACATGAGGTTGCTTGGAATAAGTATGGATGTTCTCTTATGTCGGATGGTTGGACTGACCGAAGGCAAAGGCAACTTATTAATTTTCTAGCTAAAAGTCCTGAAGGTACCTTTTTATGGGATCAGTTGATGTTTCTGGATAATCTCATGATGCCACAATGCTTACAGATTTGCTTGAGAAGCAAATTAGAGAAATAGGCACAGAAAATGTCGTTCAGGTAATTTAATTTCTTTTACTTACTTGATTATTTAATTTGCTCTTTTGATTTTCAAATCATGAACCTGAATTTTATTATTTTATTTCAGATTGTTACAGACAATGACTGTAACTATAAGGTAGCCGGTCATTTGTTGATGGCAAAAATTCCTACGTTATTTTGGACTCATTGTGCTGCTCATTGCATTGATTTGATACTCGAAGACTTCGGGAAGATGAGCGAATTTGAAAGTACCATAATTGATGCAAGAAGAGTTACAACGTTTATTTATAGGCATGGGCGTGTGCTTGATGCATTTAGAAGAATAGTGAAAGAGGATTTAGTGCAAGCTGGACTTACAAGATTCGCTATTACTTTTCTGACTCTTCAAAGTATGTATAAACATAAGGAGCATTTGAAGACTTTATTTTTCACAGATGATTGGAAGAGATCGAATGTTGCAAAAATAGAAAATGGAAAGAGAGCGGTTTGCACGATGCAATGAGATCATTTTTGGCGACATGTGGAGGATTGCCTCCAAGCTTCATTGCCTTTACTTCTGGTATGTTAATTGGAGCGTCTCAATGACTTGGTCTATGTACAATATAGCTGAAAAATTGAATCAAGGTTCAAGAAGAGACGCGAACTCGGAAAGTTATTCGACCCTCTTGTGTTGGAAGATTTTCAATGGAGTAAGGGTTGATAGTTCCATACAACAAAGGGAAGAGGAATTTCTTCAAGAACATGATGATTTCACACCAAATAGGATATTTGATGACAATATGACACCCATCACGTATACTCGTCGATATCGTAATAATATATCATCGTCATCTTAAAATCCACCACATTCAATTGAAGATGATGAAGATGTGGATGATGATTAATGGGTGGACCCGGTTGAAGGTAGTGAAGATGTTTCCCTTAACGTAGATGGTGCAGATTATAATTTTAACTTTGATGAGTATAATTTGTGAACATTTGTATTTTATTTATTATGTTAGACTCTTTTTATGAATGTGTTAACTAAACATTTCAATTGATCAATAGATTTCATTGCCTTTAAAAATATTTTTATTATATATATAATTAGATAATATACATATATATTTAATTATCATAGGGAAAACGTCAAGTCTTCCACCAAGTCGACTTGTCATCTTGGCAGTACTCTGGCGCCATGATAACTATGGTCTATTGTGCCACAATCAGGTGGTTCATGTCTAACTCAGCCTTCTTCCGCCTAAATCCAATATTGAAATCTTCTCTGATCACAGCCACGTCACTAGATTCGCGTCAACCTTCCTTCCAGCGCCGCCCACTCGGGCGATACCAGCATTTCCAATCCCAGCACTCTTCACTGCCGCAGATTTGTTCTATTTTGTTTTGTTTTTATTTTTTCTTGAATTACTGAAAATCACTTTGAATTTTGAGATCTTTGAAATTTCAATCATTAATGTTTAATCAGTTTAGTATTTTTGTAGAACCCGACAAGTTACGAGTTGAATTATTTTTTCTTATGTTGTTTGTTCTAGCTCTCTGTCTTGTGTTTTGGTTTGTTTTTGAAAGTTGTCTCTGCTTTATTCTCTTGCCATGTTCTGGGTTGTGAGTTTGTTGTTTGCTGGGTTTGTTCTCTTGCCCTATTCTCGGTTATGAGTTTTTTATGTGTTTATTTTCTTTTTGCATGTTTCATCCTTAGCTTTCTCTCGGGTGAGTTTCATTTAGTAATTTCTTCCTTGAATCTTATTTTCTTATGTTTTCATCTAGAAATTTCGATTGTGTTACTTTTAGTGAACCACAGTTTGAAACGATGTTACTTAAGACCAAATGCTAGCTTAAATTGGGCCTCGACCTAACAGTGCCACCCAGTCAGCACAGAAATGCATAAAACCCAATTTGAATCTAGATCTAACCATAAACCAACTACTGTTGCAAACAATGGTTAGAAATTAATTCATGCTCCAGTTTGAAACTAGTTTGGATTAAAACCAAACCTGATCTGAAACGGCAATGGGAGTTAGAAACCTAGTCATTCAAAAGCTTGGAAGTATCATCAACAAGCCAAACACCATTTCAAATGACAGTTCGCTAAAAATAAGCCATTTTGATAAAGTTTCGAAAAAGAAGCCATTCGGAAAAACAATATAAAAAAGCAAAAAAAATAAAAACACCTCCTGAAGCTAATTTTATGCTGCTTTTGGACCCACTTCAGCTTCATGTTTTAATAAAACATTATGATACAAATAGATTAAAAAAATTTTGGACAGCAACTACTAGGTAGTACTCAAAACGAAGATAATCCATGCATAAATCATCAGGTATTCCAAATACCACAATTCCCTAATCCGCATGTACTTACATCTAGCCAGCATCTCGATGATTACATGACATTATAGAATTCAAAGAAATTTCAATAACAGAAGATTGTAGGAAGTAAAAAAATGGAATTTCGAGCATTTTAAAAGAGGGCATCAGTTCTCCAAGGTGTTAGCATCAATGATAATCAGACGCAAATTACCCATAACAAAACTTTTCATCATATGCCCAAATTGATTCATCTCACAACAAGGCTGGTACCAAGAATCAAACATCAAAATAAACATGGATCAATAGAGGCATCAGTTCTCCAAGGTGAATAAACATCAATGAAATTCAGATGCAAATTACCCATATAAAATGAGACTCATCACCTGCATCTTTGACCATGACAGAGAACATAAAAACAAGACAAAAAAACAGACAGTGGAAAAGATGATCAGAACCTGTCGGGATTCACTAGTAACATCACAAAGTGTGAAGTTTCAGTGGATTTACATCCTATGAATTTCATCTTCACCTCATCTTCATAACAACATTAAGAGCCAAAATTTCACAAAGCATGAATACAAAGCAAGTAACACTATTGAATTCAAAGCAATTGTTGTATGGAAGAAAGACGATCAGAACCTGTCGGGATTCACAATTAACATCACAGAATTGTTTCAGTGGATTGACAGACTATGAATCTTATCGTCACCTCGTCTTTAATCCCACACCCACCAACCAAACATGAAAGACCCAATTGCAAAAAGACACCAAAATTTGAACCCTGACAACTGAATTGATTCGAATGCTCAGAACTTCTTAGAGGTATGTGTGGCCGTCAACGACGAGGATTAATCGCTCGCCTCCGGAACACGAAAGAGCTTCCTCATAGCAAAACAACACCAACTCTGTTTGTTGTAAAACACAGGTCTGAGATAATAAAAGAAAAAAATATATACTGTGGAAGGAAGAGGTCGAATCCTGATGGCAGCCATGGTTTATTTTTGTTTATATAGGGGAAGGTGGCCAAGTAGAAACCCTAAATTGTGGGTTTTGTGCTGCTGCGGCTTGGTGGTTCTATAAAAGCCCAATTCTCTTTACTTATTGGGTCCAGTGCTTTTGAAGGCAAAAGTTGATGTTTTTTTTATCTGAAAATATGGAAAGGAACTCCCAACAATTCTCTTTGTTTTTTTTTATATTATTTTGTCATTTCATTAAATTTTTATCGCAAATCATTTAAAATATAAACTTAAAAAAATAAGATAAAGATATATTATTGAAATAGGTTTAGAAAGAACGTATAAGGATCCATTATTTTAATTTATATTTTAATAATTTTAATAAAATGACATTGATATTAAACTAATAGTATTGTTTCCCACTAAAGATGATCCCTTGACGTCAGTGTTCTAAAATTCTCCATTGCAAATCGAATAATCGCCAATTAATCACTATGCGGTGTTGAAACATTTCGTCTAGTCGCGTAGCCGATTAATTATATTTTTATGAAAATAATAGTTTTTAAACATATATGTTTATAATTAATTATTAAATTTATTATTAACATATATAACTCTAATAAACTATCTGATTAATCTTTCAGATTAATCTTCATCTAACTGATTAATCGCTAGACGTTGTGCTCACTACTTAGCATTTTTTAGATCATTGCTTGACGTCGGAGAAAAGTTTAATGTCTACTCCCTTGGAGTTACATTGTACCCTTATTTAATCATCTATTTCAACCTCATTATCATAATTTAAAATCGTCAATCCAAAATTAATCTTTCACGTAATCCGTCTCTCCCCTCTATTTTCTGTTGCACATTTCAACTCACATTCTTCAACTGTCATAACTTTTTTTAAATAAAAAAAACCACGCACCCAACCACAAATGAGATTTGAACTGGAGACCACAAAGATAACAAAACATCACCTAACCACTCGGAGCTGCTAAAACTTTGATCTCTCTTCATATCAATATTTCTCCTTCCTCGGATTGACAATTTCGCAGCTCCATCGTGCTTATCGACATTAATCTGCAAGTTAAGTTGTAGGTTTTGATATTAGATGGACAAAAAGATGAGAATACAATAAAAACGAGCTACACATGATGAGATACATTTATTTATTTTTGAGTTTTATTGCTTGCTCAAGGACGATAAATAGTTAGTGTAAGGTATTTTATGAGACCAAATTAGTCGGTCTATTTTATACTTAACTCGCTTAATTCTTGATTATTCTTGAGTGGTATTTGATGACTTTAGCTAATTTTGTGTTTCGGACTTATTTTAGCTCTTAACGTGAAAACGATCTAAAAAAGCAACTTTTGAGCAAAATTCAGATAAAGAGAAAAAATTGTCCAAAAAATAGTTTTTATCAAGTAATAAGTAAGCCACATGCTGAGACACCAACCGCGCGTGCGACATATATGGAAAAGGACATATACATGTTACATTAAGAAGGAAGAAGAAGCAGACGTCAGCAGTTGGCCATGCGCAAGAGCCAAGCGCACGGGAATTTAATGACACGTGCATGCGGTGTGCAACTTTCACACTAGATGTCTGATATGAGCGATTCAAACGGAATATGAGAATTATCTATAATTTCTTAAGGGGGTCAATGCTTAATTTGTAAATTCTTGCCAGTTGAACAATCAAGGTCAGTTGGCAGGAAGCTTTCTAATTCGACTCCAACTCATATTCTGATTTTTATCAGCCTTTCAAGTCCAATTCTAATTAGATGTTCATGAAGATATATATTAGATTCACACAAGATCGCATTGCTTGTAAAACACTTACACTTATATAAAGAGGTCTTCACCTTCTCCTCATGGTGTACGTGCCTTACAGTGCTTCAACAAGGTACTTTGTTGTGCATGGACCAACAACTTCAAGAGAGCAATGAAGACAACAAGGAAGATTGTCTTATAGCTGTTCAAAGTGATTTTGTAAGGTTATCTTTATTAACTCATTATGTCTATCTTTACGGCCCTTAGTGACTAAGTCCCTTATATAGTTCAAATGTTGTGATTTTTGAATCGTTCTTGTGAGATATTTGAGCTTAATACATTCTTGTTATGATTTTATGTTTATTTTGCTTAAACTGAATGATTGATTTGTTGCATGACAACTTCAATGAATGAATGCTTTTTTACATGATTTCTTATCGTTGATGTAGTTGTGAAGGCTTGGGTTAATACCAACTGTCGAGTAGTAAATAAACTGATGCTTGTACATATTAATAGGTAAATATAGTCTAGGTGTGCATGCGCTAAATAATCTAGATTGAACCTAATTGTTGCATGTTAGATAAATATGATCCATATCATTGGCTAAAGGGTATAGTGAATGTAGAACATGGACAATTGTTTACAACCGATCATTTTGCCATGATTCATTAGGTGTATATTTGGCCTTATTCAATTCATTATAAGAATTTAATCATTAGCATCGATGATGAACACATTCATAAATCAAAGCACCAGAGCTACATGATTATTTACTATTTCTTTACTTACTGTGTAGGTTGAGGGGTTGACACCATCATTAAAATCTACAAATCCTCCTCCCCTAAAGTTTGACTCTTTTTATTTTGTTTTGAAGTTATTACTATGTTACAAGAACATTGCTTTGTGGATCGACTTTGTACTTGATACTAGTTAGTGAGTCAAGTGATATAAATCTATTTGCATAAGATATCCTAACGACAGTCTTATCAAATTGTTGTCGTTTCTAAGAATAAGGTAACTCTATTTGCATCTATTTGATGCATAAGAACATGACAGTCGTATAATTTCATGCCCATTATCTTTATATCCTTCATTGATATGAGGTTTTCAATATTTGATGAGTATCCATACAGAACTTTCAGATCATAAAGATATTTGCAAAATGATTCACGTTTCTTTCGAGAGAGAGAGAGAGAGAGTGTGTGTGTGTATCTAGCTGGTGGTAAGAAGGTCTGATTATCAACAACTTGAGGCGCCAGTTCCTTTTGTATTCCCATCTCTACCAAATCAAGCCTCGTAACCTATCCATATTAGTGTTTTCTTTAATGCTAGACAATGACCCGATTAGACTTTTTTTGAACCACCAATTTATTAGCTTAAAACAAGCAGATACAATATGAGAGATGCAACGTTCCTAAAGTAGCGAAACAAAAGTGATTTGAAGGATCTAAAACAAACAAGGCGCATTACACCTGAGGAAAGTGAGGATTGGTAATTAAGAAATACTCTAGGCGCAGCTCCTAGTAGAAGCACCAATCGAATTCTTATCTTGGATGGCTAAAAGCGAAGAGTTCAAGAGGAGCTAATGCGAGCATTACAAAGGAGAGGGTCCATGCAACTATTAGGGTAGTCGAGAAGGCTGTGAGGTGTTAAGTTGATGGCCATAGGGATGAGCCTGAACATTGATCGATCATTGAACGACACAACGCTACAGTGTCTTTCCAAGCTCGAACCTACCTTGGAATCTTCTACTAAGATGCAGATTTCAGGGATCCCACCCCAGCTTCGTGTGATTAACGAATGACAAACTTAAAGTCCATGATGACGGATTCATATGCATCTCTGAACACTACAGTGTTTATTGTAATATCGTACTGTGATTGATTAGATTCTCGGCTATGTTATTCTCCAAATTCATCACGCCTATGCAATATCTCACCTACAAATTTGGCTAGTATGACAAACTAAACAATATGAATTTCTTCTTCCACGGACCGTTGCTTGTCATTTTCTTCGTCTTCCCAAAAAAGATCTCGAAGTCCTAAACCATCAATTGAATATCATCACCGATTTGAGGAACCGATGTATCTTCATGTTATGTAAATCCATTAAATTGAGCTTTTTTTTCTCGATATGTGTGTGAATGTGGAAGAAATCTTTTATGATCAGTGTAAACAATTTTACGGTAATGTGACAGTGTCAATGAATCTGTGTCATTCTCACATATTGAGCATGTTTTATGTATTTTGACACTGTAACCAGATATATTGTTGTTAGCAGAAAAGTCGTTAATCATGCAGAAAAACATGACTTGCATCGAACATATCTCTTCTTTTGCGTCGTACGTCGGATTCCTGTCACTCATATCATCTTCAAATCATCTATTTCTGACTTTGTATTTGGTCATAAACAGATATTTGGTCTTCTATAGATTTTGAAATGAATTATACGTAAGGAGACAATTTTATCAAGAAGTATGTGAAACAATTTTAAATATTTGTTTCGAGTAAATATTCATCTTCAAAATGGTGCGTAAAAACAATTAGTCATCATATGCACTTCATTATATGCAAAATAAGCTTAAGAGTGTAAGTGGACACAGGAAAATCAATGATAAAATTGAAGTAAGGCAAATTGATAAGTTTGTCTAGTTTTGACTATTACCGGTTCGATTAAGATTTTAATTTTTTAAAACAACAACTATGCTTTTGATTTTTTTAAAATTGAATTTAATAAAATCAGATACATCATTATTTATATTATAGATCTCTTATTAGTCACTAAAATAGCAAAAAAATCCTATAAAAATTAAATCGAACCGAATCCAATCACATGATTTGGTTGGATTTAGCTTTAATTAGCAATTCAATTCATATTTAGAATTTTTAAATTAAATAATATTTTCAAACCCTATGATGATTTGTTTTGAAAGAATAATAATAAAAATGATCGAATCAAATTACTACACCCGTAAAAGCTCATTCAACCCTGAAAAACAAAAGTAGTGAACATAACATATCTGACCGGCAAACACACTTTAAGGCTGTGTATGGTTTGGAGACAATTTGAGGGAAAAGAAAATTTATAGGAAAAATTCAAAAGAATCCTTTATTTGGTTTAGAGAAAATTGTGAATGAAAAACTAAATGGATAGTTAAATGGAAAATATGATGGAAAATTTGTTTAAATTAAAAAGTCTTTTAGTATTTTCTATAAAATTTTCCACCTCAAATCAAATGAAGGTAAAATAAAATAATTTTTTTTAAGAATTCATGTTCCCTCTAACTTTCTTTTTTCTCTAATTTTCCTCAAACCAAACACAGCCTATTCAACCCAACCGAAGGGTCCCTTCCCTTCCCTATAAAGGTTTAAAGGTTGCCCTTTTACTTTTTAGCATACGACATAGTCAAGTCAACAAATTCACCATGCCACACCATCCCCTCCACATTCATTCATATCCATCAACCATCGCCATCATCAAACCGTTGGATTTCGGCCACGTGTCCTCATCGGTTCACAAGAAAGCCAAACAAGACATTGACCCAGTTTTACACATAATCAGCACAACTCCCGTAGCTTCACAAACTCTCATCTTCAAATGTTCCTTCCTATTACTTCTTCAGACCAACACCCGCACGGTTCGGTTCATTCCTCCAATCACTCGGTTCGAATTATTCATGAGACCGCATGATTTCGATTCTGAACCAAATTAACAAATCTGTTCCTCTGAACTATAAAATCCCAATTTTAGAAGAGCAACAAAAACAGTTTAAAACACTTGATTACATACCCTAATCCGGTCCAAAACCGACCCGGTTCGATTATTTTTAACAGCTCAACCGTCCCACCGAGCTACCCATTATATATAATAAACCGCCACAAACGAAACTAAACCACCACCACCACCTCCTCTCTCTCTCGCCCTCCTTAGATCCTCAATCAGCTCTTATCAGCTCATTCATGGCTTCTTCAGTGATCAACTCGTCCTTCGTTCTAGTTTCACTCATGTTGATGCTAAGCTCCTCCTGTGCTCTTGCGGACGGCTCAACCGGTCGGTTCCGAACGGACCTCCCGTGCGCGGAGGTCTACGTAGTCGGGGAAGGAGAGACGCTGCACACGATCAGCGACCGGTGCGGCGACCCGTTCATCGTGGAGCAGAACCCGCACATACAAGACCCGGATGATGTGTTCCCGGGGCTGGTGATCAAGATTACGCAGCAACATACCAAGCTGGCCAGGAAGTTTTTGAACCGAGATTGAGCCGGTTTTGATTGGTGCGTGGTGTGGAACCGTCGGACCGGAGAGCGTGCGTTCGTGTCGTTCCCGGTTTATGGTCGTCATCTCGTGTGTGTTATGTAATTTAAAACCTTGTCTCATAAAACATGATTTCAAGGCTTGTAGTTGGTTGATGACGGTTTGAAATTATAGTCTTATTGTTTTATTTTAACGTACATAATATTTACAAGATACATGAAGTATGACACCCATGGTAAAAATAAATAAAAAATTATATACAAAATTTCAAAAAAAAAATTAATTTTGTCCTCTGAGTTCAATCCAAATTTTGATTATTTATTTTTATCTGTCCGAAAAAAAAATTTGAAACTGCCACTGCCCCATTTGTATAAAACAACATCGATTTAGTTAATTTCTTAATATTTCATTAATAAACTTGAACCATTTATCATTCAAAAATCAATTTATTAGCTCAATTTGAAAGAAAAAAAAATTATAAAATTATTCTCTTCCGGCCTGGTTAACAGCAGGGTCTAAAAGAGGAAAAGAAACTGATCGGTATTTTTATTAGCCGGATAATCTTATTATCTGTTATAATAAATCTTTAAAAAATAAATTTACTCAATTAATATATAATTATGATTTAATAAGTATATACTCCATCTGTCCTCGGTTACTTGTCACTTAATAATTTTTAATGCGTGTTTAATATCAACAATTATCTTAAAACGTCAAACATTAATCACTTCTTTATCGTAATCAATAAAAAAATCATTCATCACAAGTAATAATCTACCAATTTTATGTTTTGCACGAAATTTTTTTAAAAAACACCAACCACATACTCATTAAATTTGTTCAAACGCTAGCATTAAGTTCACCTTAATCTAGTCAAATTATCTTAAACGATATGTATTAGAGGACGGAAGAAGTAATAGTTGATGATGCTTCGATGAATTCATAATCTAATTTTATTGAATATTAAAATTTGCGAGATACATGCGTTATGTATTTTTTATTTGGGCGAGGAAGTTTTGGATGGATAATTATGGACATCGTCAAGAGAAAATCGTCACGTGATATTTTAAAAAGTCAAAGTGACACGTGACAGTTAATCATTCGTTCTGATTTTTTTTTTATCTTTTAACGCGCCACGTAACTGGTCAAAATGACACATGAGAATTCGCGTTCCACCTAGAAACTTTTTCTTACTTAGCCACATATTTATTAGATGATATACGTGTTAATCAGCGCATAGTATGAACTAATCACTTCCATAAGTGTTAATCAGTGAGGGAACTCACGATTCATGAATCAAAACATACGTGTTCGACTGAAAGATGGCCGCTGCGGTTGAGTAGTCACGAGTGGGGTACGCCATGAGTGAGACCACGAAGATGCGGATCAGATTTAGATGGTTAGGATTTATTTTGATTCATTGTTCATTTTGAGTAGTCAGTCACGTGTTCAAAACATTGTAATTTTTTCTATCCTTCTCTTTTTTTATTTTTGATTCTATCATCTTCGAAGAAAATCGCAGTTGTGAACCGCGGTTTCTTCAAATAGAGTAGAATTGAAAATAAATAAAAAGAGAAAATAAATTAGATAACAAAACCTGGAAGTTGAAAAAAAAATTGATAGTTTGATGGTTTGATTTGATAGTTAAAATAAATTCTATCATAGTAATAAAGAGAAAACATTGTAATTAATTTGATAGTAGTAATAAATTCTATCATAATTAGTATATAAATGTCACATCTTAGAGAAGAACATTACTTTGAACATCTGAATATATTAAAATTTTTAAACATCTGAATGTGATATATAAATGACATCAAGAATGAATTAATAATGTGATCCAAATTGATAATAAATTAACAATCACAACATATCTAAATGTAGCACAACATTTCTCTCACCCTCCGCCTATGCCAACCTTATGGAACTCTTCCCTCCAACCGATTGCCACCTAAATCAAATCCTTCAAGACCAGATATATTTGAAAGAGTTGGCGGAACACATCCTGTGTCCTAGTCTAAGGTGAGGAAAAACCACCAACTCCTGGCATAGGCGAAAAGTTTCCACTCAAGCCATTTTCTGTAAATGAAATCTCCTTTATATCTGACAAATTGTATAAAGTTGCACGGGCTACACTAGAGAGACTATTCATAGTGAATGCTACTCTTTTCATGTGCTTCATTTTCCCCATGTTAATCGAAATCCTTCCATGCAAATAAGTGTAGTAAAGTGATAACTGATAAGTCTAACAGGGCTGAGAGGTTTCCAATAGAGCTTGTAATCTCTCCTTCCAAGTTCCCTGCATCTGCTACTTTTGCACAAAGTGAGGAATAAAGAAACCAGCAGTGGAGTGGTGACCACCAGGCCGATGACGGTGGCAGTCAGGATTCGGCCGGAGAGGAGCAGGAATGAGGCACCCGTCGTGGCTGTTGTTAGGAACTTGACCGTCTAGCGCGAGCAAGAAACTGAGTCATAGAGCTTCTGAATGAAGTGTATGTTGTGTTCGGTTGAGATGTTATGAGAGGCGACAGGTCTAGGGTTCGTCTGAATTTCGGAAGAGCTCTGACCGATTCAGTTATGATATTCAGAATGAATGGTTTATACTTACTAAATATTAATTAAGCATAAAAAAATATTTGGTTCACTGAATGCTTATTATAATAAGAAACCGTCTTTTAATAGAACTCAATAAGATTAAGAAAATAAGGCCTAAGACCTCTAACTTTATACAAACATGCCTCCTCCTTCCGTCCACATTTATTTTCTGATTTGTTATCCGTTTTGCTTTATTTTAAAAATTGATATAATTAACAAAGATTTTATTTTTGAGATTTGAGGATTAAGAGTTTTTAAGATTTTTAGGTGTTATGATTTTCTAGATTAAGAGTATCCTAGAAATATGACAAATTTGAAATCTTGAAATCTCAAATATCCTTATGAAATTCTCAAAAACACTAACATAACAAAAAAGATTTTTTCGGCCAAAAAAATGGCCGCAAGCAATTGTGTGGATAGTTTTTGGTCACGCATTGTTGCACTTTACCATATGTACGACATGTATTTCGATCTTATATGACATTTATAAAGTGTTGGATAAGCATACGTCATATAAAGTACAATGTGAGAGTCGATCTAGGGTTTCGAGAGAGCAAGGAACCACAGGCTAAAAAACAACCACTTGTATTGAAATAACTTGGACAACAAGTCTTCTACTCAAATAACTTGTCTGCGAAATAACTTGTCTTCTACCTCTACTTAAATCTCTTCAAGTTGATGTTGTTACTCTAATCTCAGCCTTCTTGGATAACAGATCTGAGATTGCAATTGCACACAATCCAATTTTCCATGAACGTACAAAACATGTTGATATCGACTATTATTTTATCCGGAGCATGATTATTGATTGCACATTGCAAATCCGCCATATCTACTAAGATCAGCAGCCTGCTGATCTTCTTACTAAACCTGTGTACCCTCGTCTTTTTTTTGTTGTTATCCAAGTTTGGCATGTGTAATCTCTATGTTGCCAAATTTGAGGGGGGCCACGACACCAAAGAACTGCCAACAAAAATATAATAGCATGTGATGGAACGACGAGTTAAGGTACAGCTACCTCAATCAGCATCATAAAAGCCTGATAATATTGTGGAGGACTCAGCTCGATACAAAAGACCCTGTCCTGGAGCCCCTTTCAAATATCTAACCACCTTAAGAGCAGCACTCATATGATGATTACACGGTTTAGGCAGGAACTGACTCAGATGATGTACAAAAAACTCAATATCAGGTCTTGTTATGGTTAGATATACCAATCTCCCAACTAATCTTCTATACTGATCCGGATCAGATAGAGGAGAAATGATACCTTCAGATAGCTTCACATTGGGATCCATGGGAACAGTGCTCGGCTTGCAAGCTAACATGCCAGTTTAGCAAGAATTTCAAATGTGTATTTACGTTGACAGAGAGACAATCCAGTTATGGATCGGACAACCTCAACCCCAAGGAAATAATGCAATGGTCCCAAGTTCTTTTGACAAACTGAGTACTGATATATGTTTTGAGATCAGAAATATTTGAAATTGAATTTCATGTGATTATGATGTCATCAACATAATCAGAAGAGCAATGAACTAATTCCAACCAGAAGAGTGAATAAGGAATGGTCACTATAGCTCTGGTGAAATCCATAGTTGGTTAAAACAGTGGAAAATTTGGAAAACCACTGCCTTGGCGCCTGTTTGAGATCATAAAGGGACTTCACTAGTTTACAAACTAGTTGAGTGTAGGAAGTTCAATTTGGTAACTTATATCCAGGTGGTAGTTTCATATATACATCTTCCAAAAGATCACCATGAAGGAACACATTTGTAACATCAAATCAAATTGAGATATGGACCATCCTTTAAGAGTAGCAATTGCCAACAATCCAAACTGTACTCATCTTAGCAACATGAGCAAAGGTTTAAAAGTAATGAAGTCCATATGTTGGTGTAAAACCTTTGATAACTAGGTGCGCCTTGTATCTGTATAAGGACCCATCTGATTTATACTTTACTCAGTAAATCCACTTGCAGCCAACATGTTTTTTATCTGCTGATAAGTCAGTTATAATCTGAGTTTTATTGGATTATAAAGCATGAAGTTCTTTTCTCATAGCATCCACCCAGTTTGCATCCTTCGAGGCTTGTGTATAAGAGGCAGGTTCAGTATGAGTGGAGATAAACATGATGAATGAATGAAAGGAAAGGTTAATATGTTGATAAGAGACAAAGTTGGGAAGAGAATATGGAACCTTTATTGAAAAAACAACATGTGAAGCAGGTATGCTACTGTCTTTGGGTAGAATATGGTCTTCAAATTTAAGTGGAAGTTTGGAAATTCTATGAGGTCTGGACTATATTAATGGAGCAAATGGAATAGTGTGTAGTTAAGCGGGTTTAGTAGGATCAGTGGTATCACTACATATAGGGACTGAGTCACTGAAACCAGTGGATTGAGTGATTAAGTCTGTTGAGAAATTACTAGTTGGATGAACTGAATTGGGCAAGGAGGTGGGAAAAATGTGATTAGTAGAGATGCAATGAGGACAGTCTAAAGGAGGATCTGTATGGGATATATTTTCTAATTGATGGAATAAATGATCATGGGCAAAAGGAAATATATTTTCAAAGAAAACAACATCGCTACTGTAGTATATGACCTTATGCTCCAAGTCAAGTAATTTGTAACTTTTCTGGCCAAAAAGGTACCCTAGAAAAATACTTTTGATAGCCCTTGAAGAGAATTTGTCTCTCTAAGATTTTAGGGAAGAACCATTATAAAGATGCCCAAAAACCTTGATATGATCATATGAAATACTGACCTTGAAAAGAGTTTCATAGAGTGTTTTGAATTTTAAAACTGAAGAAGGAAGTCTATTTATTAGGTACTATTTATGTGATGGACGAAAGTGGAGTTCACAGTTTATGCCAATTCCATTTATTAGGCCGTCTATTTTGGTTTTGGAAAATTCTTCTGGACATCACTCAACAATAATTGTTGGAGGGGCAATGAACAAGGGGTCTCTTCAAAATATAAAAATGAAGAGTGAAAATCATCATAACAACATCATATCACATTATTTACAGTTGACGGAAGGAGGTTTGGAAGGGATAAACTTTAAATTGATTAGTGTCGTTTACAATGTTATGAAGGACAATGAGTATGTGTCAAGGAGAGATATTTTCAATGACAAATTGACACCTGACTATTCGGTCACCACCACTGATAACTTATTCAAATAAGATTTATCTATTCATTCAGTTGAATAAAGAGATAGAAGTGATTTAGCTGTTCTTACTAGTAATTCCGAACGGAAATTCGAGGCAGTGAGCTTTCCGGATAGCACTAATAACCAGAATTGGTGTGACGAATTATGAGAATTGAAATGACATCTAGCTTAATCATCACCTTTTCCAAATCAGTGAATCACAATATCGGAATTCCGAAGGAGTCCCCGGAAGACCCAAACTTTCCATCTCTCTGATCCAAATTTGATGTATGCGACCTCCACAAATGGAGCAAGACTCAAGCGCCCACATCTCCCCGACTCAACGCAAAGCCTCCTCTTGAGGATTTTTTTTTCGGGGGCGGCTGCCCCATTGGCCTCAGTGGATCCGCCACTGGCCTCACGTCACAATATGCCCAAACTATCCACTATTCAAACACAACCATTGAATATGATTCCTAGGCACACCACCCCCCCCACACAAAACCACAGGCCCTAAACCCCAAGACACTAAACCCCGTCACACAAGCCTCATACTTCCGCACACACCCAAATGCACCCTCGACACCACATCCGGCGCCCCAACCCTCAAATATCCAAACTCCATACTGTCTCAAATAGCAACATTTCATCAAAACTGAGCAGAAATACAAAGGAGATCGAATGGAGGAAATCTTGTTCGGAGGAGGGGCGAGGAAGTTAGATTGGTTTATTTTTGAAACTGAACTATTTCAGATACGGCACATGCTTTTTAGTATTTTTCCCTTGATTTCACTATGCTATCAAGGAGCGCAAATATGCATATAGCCAGAAATCTCATCGGTTTTTGCCTGATTACCAAGTTAGGCATACCTTGATTGTGTAAAACCCTTGCTCTCCATGTACATGATGCACACTGCGAGTTGCTTCCTAGACTAGCCGAGGGACTGAGATGCCGGGCATTAATATGAAACTTGCAGAACCTCAAATGAGCAACATAGAAACAAAATCACCAAGTCCAGTCCTGTTCTGCGATTTCCCTGTTTTTGGCTCCTATAAAAACATCAAACTGAGCCCACCAGTCGGACTATATAAATTCAAGAATGGCATGGTGGATCAACTTTCAGTACTACTCAGGATCACCCAGCTGAAAGGAGGAAGCTTAACTGAGCTAGAAGTGGGAATCCGAGCTCAAGGTAGACATGATCCACGTATAACCTGTGCAAAACAATTGTGGTAGGCAGGTGGGTAGCTAGCTGCGCTCAAACTTGTTCAAAGAAAAACTTGCTATTTATATATTGGGCAGTTCCATACTGAATTTGATAGTCACAAGAGAGTGATGAGAATGAAGAGGAGAAGAGCGGCGATGAATGAGTACTTAACAGCGGCGACGAGGATGGCGAGGGAGATGAAGAGCAGCTGCCACAGCACCTGCACGCTCGCCCACGTCAGCAGTCCAGTCAATCCCACCGCCAGCACGTTGTCAGCATCCGGATTCAGCAGATCAGCCCACTTGAAATCCAAACCCAAAAGCCGCGGCGGCGGCCCATCTGAATCGTCCCGAGCGGCAGTCATCGGGTCCTCGCCGCCGTCGGTCTTCTTGGCGAGGGTTGCGATTGAAATTGATGAAGGGTGATTGGGGGGGAGGAATCTGACGCCGCAAGATGATGATGATTTAGGGTAAATCTTTGTGTTTAGGGAATGGGGGACTGGAAAGGAGGGCGGGATGGAGCAAGCGAACCCTAGCGTCACCATTGCTTCTTCTGCTCCCAAACTCGTCACCAAATTGCTCCTCTTTCCAGACTCGAGTAGGAAAGAAAATAAATGAGAAGATAGGATTTGAAGATTGAATGAAAAATAATTGTTAGTAATTTTAAAAGGATGTCGAACTATGAAAATAAAAAAAATTAAATTATTTAAATAATTCAACATATAAAAATAAAACATAAAAGTATATGATATATATAATGGTCATTTCATGACGACATTTGTATTTCCTTTCAAATCTATCGATGCCACGAAAATGAGGCGTCTTATTTTCAAAAATCCCTCCAATGAAATGAAATTCATCATGTATTTCATCTGATTTAGTTTTAAAAATCACTTTTAACTTTCTTTCTAATTTTTCACAATTTTCACTACCACAACTTCTATCTAAACGAAATATGAAATTATCCTAACTTTAACTTAAATTTTAGTTCCTCTCTTATTTTTCTTAAATCAAACACAGCCGAAATAAATCATTTTTCAAAAAATAAATTGATTTGTTTTCTTTTTCATTGTATTTCATTATTTTATTCTACTTTTGAAAATTGGACTAAGAATTAGTGATGACAATTATGACCGCCTCGATCCATTCTGAATCACCTCGTCCCGATCAACGTGGTTAATAACCGAGTTGACAATCCCCGCAGTTAAAATCTTAAATGAATTGAAAAAATTTTGATAGGTATATTAAGAGTATAATATTTGTCATACCTGCACCGAAGCCGCTCCAATTTAGATTAACCGCTCCATCCGCCCCGTATTGTAAATACAACTAGCAAATAAACAAATTTAATAGAGTTTTTGCATAAGAATACTTACTTATCCATAATGTGTGTTTTTTAAAGAGTTCAGTCTGTTACCTTTATGTTAACATTTTTATGCTTATTAAAATACTATTTTTTATTATATTCTATCAACTGATCTCTAAAATGAGATGAATCAAATATAATTACCATTCATATTTGTCAACTTAGTGATATGTGTCTCACAAAATTCAATGTATCAATTCTTTCACAATGCATAGTAAAGTATTGTATAGATCATCGTCTAATTTTCTATTAATTTTCATCTTCAATACTTAATGTGAATACAAGAAAATATGAGGATTATTTTTATTCACTTATTAGGTCTATTTGTAACAACAATTCAATGGAGTTAGTATCAATGTCTTTTGTGTGATTTGTTTATTTTTTGCACATTATAATGTATTAATTATGTTTAAAGAAATTAATTTTAAATTTAGTAAAAAAGCAAAGTTTAGATAATGATTACTAATTTATTTTAGTCAAAGATCCAACACTATCAAAAAGGAATATTTTATGGTCAAAATATGTTGGTCGTAAGTTTGACAGTGAGTTTCCTGCCCATTTCTGACGAACTTGCGGTAAAAATAGATATTTTGTGATTTAAATCTCTTATAAATAAATGGTGACAAAAAGGTTATCGTAAAATAACCGAAAATTTACCGCAAAATATCCGTATTTTAAGAACTTTAATTTTAATCTAAAGTTAAGATTTACACAAATTTACTTCGTAGGCTAATTTTGATGTTTTGAAATGCAACTTATTTCAAAACCTTACAAACTAAGTTCTAATGGTGTTTGAGTTGATTTTAGCCCAAACTTAGGACATAAAATACACTTGATTCTTGGGCGATTTTGAAATCAAACTTATTTCAAAACTTCAAACATTTGATGATGTATTTTGGTTGTCAAGAGTTGTGCACCTCCTCCACCTTGATAATAGAGCTTATACTCACTGCGGACCGGCTCACGCAAACCTCTAGCGTATCTAAGAGCAGATGCGGTACCACCAAGGCTCGAACCCATACCCTTAGATTTGTTAGACAACAGTCATGTCTGCTAGGCCCACAATTTATAGGTAACATCTAATGATATTTTAGTTGATTTTAACTCAAAATTAGAATATAAAATACACGCATGATTCTTGGGCTAATTTGTAGGTTTTGAGGCCAAACTTGTTTCAAAATCTCAAAATCACATTCTAATGATGTTGAGTTGATTTTAGCCTAAATTTAGGATATAAAATATAAAGATATGATTCTTGGGCTATATTTATGATTTTGAAATCAAATTTGTTTCAAAACCTCTAACATCTAATGATGATTGAGTTGATTTTTTGGCCAAAACTTAGGATTTAAACTACATAAATTTATTTCATATGCTAATTTTGAGGTTCTGAAACTCAACTTGTTTCAAATTCTCAAAAACTAAGTTTAATGTGGTTTGAGTTGATTTAAGCTCAAACTTAAGATATGAAATAAACAATCATGATTCTTATTATTTTTATGGTTTCAAAACCAAACTTGTTTTAAAACCTCAAAACCAAGTTCTAATAGTGTTCGAGTTTATTTTAGCCTAAACTTATGATATTAAATACCCACACATGATTCATGAGCTATTTTTATGGTTTTGAAACTAATCTTGTTTCTAAATCTCAAAAATCGGGTTGTAATGGTGTTTGAATTAATTTTAGCCAAACTTAAGAATAAAATACACAAATACGGAATACCATTATTGGACATATTTTGATGTTTTGATAATATTTTTTTTAAAACCTCAACACCAAAGTCATTAAGGATGTTGAACTGATTTTAGCCTAACTTAATATTTAAATTACACAAATATGATTATTAGGTTATTTTTCAGGTTTTGAAACCAAACTTGTTTTAGAGATAGTCGATTGATAAGTACTAGAAATTTTCCTTAACAGTTAAGTAATTGTCAGTTAATATATGTCCAGCTAGAGATTTATAAAATGTAGCAATTATGCAATTAATTTTCCAAAAGACGAGCAGCCAGACTTTGTGATTTTCAGTAGATCGAGTGTGGGACAGAACTCACTGGTTAATAGGCTTTTTAAGATGAAAGAGGTGGCTCTCACCTCCAAGAAACCATATTAAACTTGTAGATTCAAATTCAAATTTTTGCGTTACTGAAAATTTAAAATTCAAGTTTTTTAAAAAATATTTAAATTAAGATTTGAGTGTGGTTTTGTAAGAATGACTTAACTTGGACCAGGGGTGATGAAACTAATGAGGTAGAATTAACAGTGTAACAGGGTTAGATAAATTTACCATTTTAGTCCATATTTTGCTGTTTTACATTTTCTAAAATTGAAGTCGTTCATACTCTAATAGAAAATTAATAGTAATTTAGGCCCCGTTTAAATTTTTTCTATATATTTTAATGACAATCAGATGATTACCCGTGGTTAAACCGAACCCCGATGAATATGAAGATGATTTTGATTTTAACATACTCAGATGGTTATTGTTGAGAATTCCGACTAACTAACAAGAGCAAAACTGTAAAACTCACACAAGATTTAATGAAATTGGCAATGTGCCTACGTCCTCGGGAGTAAAGATCGGTTGTGTATTATTTAGAATGTCATCTCTATCAATTAGGTTACAATTACATGATTTATATAATAGTAACCCTAAGTAAAAATTTATCAAATCATCCATGTATCGTACCGCGGGGCTTCACCCTCACAACTCCAAGTCCACTTAATCTTAGCCCGCAAGTAATAACACTACTGCTACGGTCCACTGAAATTAAACCTTATATCAGTATCTGCTCCACTCTGACATAAATGTTTTATTAGTATATGAGTTATAACCAGCAAATCTCCATCTTAACGAATATCCTGCTCATTGGAAGATAAAATCCGGGTTATCTCATACTTCAAAGTGGATTGGGGTTCCTGCTCTTCTAGTAGGTACGAACATTCAATAAGTCCAAATAATTCTTAAACTTGTCTGTAGTAGCTGACTTGGTCTACTATTGAAGTCATCCATTTATTTTTGTCCTGCCTAGTGACAACTCCCTTAAAGGTAACCAGATACTACTATTAATGTGAAGTGCATAAGACATCATGTGTTTGAAAACGAATATATCTGAAGGCTTTACCTCAGTGCGTCTTCCTATATCTCTAGCTAGATTGTAACTTTACAAGTCATAAGTGCTCAAGGTATTAGGTGGCGAAGAAGAACTATCAACTTTCTCTATTGATGTATGACTTTGTTCCAAATCCAACTGGACCTTCCCTTAATTCTGCTGCAACATGGACTGCTCATCAAAAACTGCAACTCTACTAATCACCACCTTTCTTGCAAACGGATCTCAAAACTTATATCCTTCGACACTCTTCTTATATCCCAGAAAAATGTATTTCTTGGATTTTTCATCAAGATTTGATCTCTCATCACCAAGTACATACACATAAGCAGGGCAATCAAAAATCCGTAACTGATCAAAACTAAATGGATTACCAGTCCATATCTCTTCTGTAACTTTTTCCCAATAATGTTCACGGTGATCTATTGACGACGTAGCACGTCATACTCACAGCCTCTGCCTAACAGCTTTTAGAAAGTCATGCATTCTATCTCATGCAACATGCCCTTTCATTCAAAATTCTTTTCAGCCTTTCTACAACATCATTATGTTATGGTGTCTTGCAGACTGAGAAGTGTCTTTGAATTCCATTCTCCTCACAAAATTTTTAAGACTGTGAATCTATATACTCCGTGTCATTATCTAACCTCAAACACTTGATCTTTCTCCTCGTTTGATTCTCCACCTAAGCTTTCCAAAACTTGAACTTGTCGAAGATTTCAAATTTCTGTTTCATGAAATACACCCAAAATTTAATAGAGAAATCATCGGTAAACATAACATAATAGACAGCTCTATTCATTGACTTTTCTTTGACAGAGTCCCATACATAAGAATGCACATAATCTAGAATCTCTTTCGTTATGTATTTTTCAGTTTTGAAACTGACTTTAGTCTGCTTTTCAAAAACACAAAACTTACAAAATTTGAGCTTGCGTCTCTTCACACCATACAACATATTTTGTTTATACAAATCAGTCATACCACGCTTACTAAGCTGACCAGGACGCATATGCCACAACTTTGTACCATCATCATGTGACTCAACATAATGAACTCCATCTTAGCTTTACTCTCTAATAATTTATAGATATTTTCTGCAGTCATCTTTATTTCATCATAGTCAATGCACCTTTAACAACTCTAGTGGTTTCTCTATCCATAACTTCATTAGGGATAAAACCATTCTTATGCAAAGTGCCCAAGAAAATCATATTCTTTTTCAATTATGGTACATGTTCAACATCACACAATATTCTCACTATCCTGTTATGCATCCCAATTCTAACCTCACAAATACAAGTAATATCACAACATGTATCATCACCTAGATAGACCGACCAGAATAAGCTGACATGCATGTGGAGAACCACTCTCTGTTGGACATGATATGATAAGATCATCCCGAATTAAGAATCCAAACATCCACAAACTGAGCAGTTGAAACAAAAAGCATATCATCATCGCTGCAATCAGAATTCTCCCCTATATTTTGATTTCACTGGTGTTTAGCAACAAGACTGTAATAATCTTCTCAATTTTGATAATCTATTTTCTGTACGTAAGAGTGGTCACCATATGTTCAATAGAAGGAGATAATAAACGCAATAAGATCATTGCTCTGTCTTCATTCTCAATCTTCACTTCAAATCACGCAAGATCCGTGATGATTTGATTGAAGACATTCACATGTTGAGCTAGATGACTCCCTTTCTACATCTTCAATCCGTACAACCTCTGCTTCAGACATAGTTTATTCGTAAGGGATTTCGACATAAAGTGGGACGCCAACTTCTTCCAGATTTCTCCTCGACATGACAGATTCATCACGTGGAACATGACCTCATCCGTCAAACACAACCATATTCTTCCTACTGCTCGCTGCTTTAGATCATCCCAGCCTTTGTCCTTCATCGATGCAGGCTTCATAGATAGCAAAACCTTTAGAATCCCTTGCTGCGCTAAAAAATCATTCACCCTTGTCTGCCACAGTCTGAAATTACAGTGACCATTGAACTTGAGCACTACGAATTCAGCACTCAACATAGCCATCTCAATTCTGCTTTGATACCACTTGTTAAAGATTCTGACTAATTAACAAGAGTACAACAATAAAGAGCACACATGATTTAATGAGATTCGACAATGTACCTATGTTCTTGGGAGCAAAGAGCAGATGTGTATTATTCAAAATAGCGTCTCTATCAATTAAATTACATTTACATGATTTATATGATAGTAACCCTTGGTACAAATTTACTAAATCGCTCATGTACCGTATTGCGAGATTTCGCCCCCGCTACCCCAATTTCATTTAATCCCGACCCGCATCCACTAGACCTGCTGTCATGATCCATTGAGATCAACCTTATATCACTCTCTGCTCCACTCTGACATAAATCTTTTATCAATATATGAGCTATACTCAACAGGCATGGTGCGGGTGTGATTTTGATATCTCTTGAGGCGGGTAAAGTATGATAATGTCACTAACCGTGCCGAACTCGCCCCATTGTTATCTCGACTAAGAACTACAGTTTGCCTACAAAACTAAATTACACTTTTGAACTGAGAAATTGAAAATGAGTGTATATAATAAAGATATCAAATGAAAGAAAAAAATAAAAAAATTGCCCAAATCTTGATGCATTCATATGAAGGCATGAGTTCAAACTTTCTGGTAATATTTTGCAACATGTTTTTTTAATAAGATAAGTCTAACTTGCAAATACAAATTAGTAGTTATTTTTTGAATAGAAGTTATTTTTAAAAAAGAAATAATTTGTTGATGATATATTTCATGCAACTTGAACAGATTATGTTAGTTGCACTTTCACATTTTATTCACATTTTCACAACAAAATTTGAAGTCTGGTCCAAAATTTTCAATATGCCACCACCAATGGGCAAAAAATACACAGGAATATTTATCTCCATGATCCAACGGTTTAAGGAAAAAAAGAAGAGACTATAACGTTATTTCCATATCTCTATGCTTGATTTCACTGAAATATGCTACTAACGGAACAATCGTCATGAACCCTCCGGATCGTCTCGCCCAACAGATTGGCCACCGACAGAACCGTCAACTGGGGGAAGTAGTTCTTGTCAATAGATGGAATTGTGTTTGTGATGATCACTTCTTGGAATAGTCCGCTAGACAACCTCTCTATGGCCGGAGGACTGCAGAAGGAGATAAGTTCGAAAACAACAAGTTATGCCCATATTATTATTAAGCTGTTCACCAGAAACTCCAGTTGAGGCTTTGAGACACACCTGAATACTGCATGGGTGCAGCAAGCATAGACTTCTCTCGCTCCTTCCTCATGGAGGAGTGCCGCTCCTTTGGCAATGGTACCTTACAGCCCCCAACCAAGAAAAATATGAGCATGCTACCATGATACTAGGTTCATCTTCTCACAGAGATGAAGCCGATAAAGTAGAAGAAGTTTTGAGAATGACTGAAGCTGCACTTAACGTCTCACTGTTAGAACTTACCAGCTGTATCTATCATGTCATCCACCATGACTGCCACTTTACCTTTGACATCGCCGATCAAATTCATCACCTGCAATATTAAAACCCGATGTGAAACTAACAAGCTATAATCACTGCACAGAGAAATAAGATATAATAGTAGATTCAGATCTAATCACAAGCGCCACGGTTTCTCACTGGCAGTTTCGGAAGCGCATCAGCTCAAAACAACTAACAGTTACAAATGCTCGTGTCACCAATTAATAACGCCCCGAGATGGGGCGTCATATAAACTGGTAAACAGGCGTTATAACAACACTTCAACCGATCCATAGACACAAGATATGGCAAAGCCAAAAGATTCACAGTTATCTCTAAAATAACGCCCGGTGTAGAATTTCAGGATCATCTATTACTGCTGACATATCCTTGATCCACATCCACGCATCAATTTCGAAAGAGCAAATCATTACCTCAGCAACATTGTGGCCCTGACGCCTTTTGTCAACAATAGCTAAAGGTGCGTCAGACAGTTTTTTGGCAAAAGCTCTGGCTCTTGCCACTCCTCCAACATCAGGGGATACTACTACCAGATCATTTGAAGCAATTCTCTTGCTGGCAAGATAGTCAAGTATCACAGGCTACACAGGACCGCAAATATTTTTTTTTTTAGAATTTGTACTTTGTTAATGGAGAATGAAGATATACAAAGTAGAGTGTTTATATAACCTGACAATAGACGTGGTCCACTGGTATGTCGAAGTATCCCATAGACTGCCCAGAATGAAGGTCACAAGCAAGAACACGGTTCGCACCTGCTTCGGTGATAAGGTTCGCAACAAGCTTAGCTGCAATGGACTCACGCCCTTGCGTCTGCAGGGATACAAAGAACTCAACATGAAAATATGCCACATACATTACTGGACAGTTTATGCAGTAGTCCCACAAAAAATAAGATCTTACCTTTCTGTCGGCCCTAGCATATCCGAAATAAGGAATCACGGCAGTGATGGTTTTAGCCGAGGCCCTTCTGCAGGCATCTATCATGACTAGCAGCTCCATTAAGTTCTCATTAGCCGGTGGACAGGTAGGCTGCACCAAGAATACATCGCATCCTCTAACACTCTCTTGTAACTGAACATAGATTTCACCATCAGCAAATCTCTTAATGTTGATCTTCCCCAGCTCCAGACCCATATACCACGCAATTTCCTGCAACTCCGATTATAAATGGTTAAACACCACCTCAGATGAAGTACAATGCCCAAACTCTTCCATAAAATATTAGTTCAAGAAACCAAAAGTATTTGGTGTATTAAAACAAATCGAAACTGAAGATGGAGTTAAAAAACGAATGGGACAACAGATCATACATATCTTAAGCATATGATCATGAAAACTTAAAAAAAAGAAAATCATCTTTCGGTTATTCTGTGCAATCATGAGACAACAAGGTGGTTGGTTCAGTAAAGCAAAACCATCTAAGTCCTACTGACAGTGATGTTGTGCCGAGTACCAAGGACATGTATATCAGGGGCCTTTATCTAAACAAGTACATAAATGGCAAACTTAAAAGTTTACACATGTAACTCAATCAAACAAAGGAGAATGCTGTACCAAAACGGCAAAATTCAACTCCGGAAATTAACCACGGAAAGAAACATCAAACATATCATACCTGGGCCAGCTCCGGATTCGCCGTACCAGAAAAAAGTCTCAACCTCGTGGTACTCTTACTCTCACTTCTATGCAATCTTTTGGAGTCCATGAAGCTCGGTAGTGTGTGCTCATTGATAATAGGGATTGAAGGCTTCCCATTGCGGAGATTCAAAGGCTCCGTATAATTACATTTCTGAGAAAACCCAACTCTTCCATCAGCCCAAAAAACAAACACTGTCAACAATTAACTTGCGCCAGAAAAGCATATACTCCCTCCGTCCTCTAATACATGTCGTTTACGGTTAATTTGAGTAGATTAAGGTGAAGTTAATGCTAGCGGTTGAACAAATTTAATAGGTAGGTGGTTAACATTTTTTTGAAAAAGTTCGTGCAAAAAGTAAAATTGGTAGATGATTATTGGTGAGGAATGTATTCTTTATTGATTATGATAATGAAGTGATTAATGTTTGACATTTTAAGGTAGTTGTTGATATTAAATACGCATTGAAAATTGGTAAGTGACAAGTAAAAATGGACAAAAAAATTCGATTAAGTGACATGTAAAAGAGGACAGAGAGAGTAATTCCCAAAAAAATTAAAATAAAAAAAATCGTTTAAAATTTAAAAGAACAGTTCAAATTATGGAACTGTGCTTGACCGGTCACAAGAACAAAATCCAGAATTTACAAAATAAAATTGATAAAATTAAAAAGTGTGAAATGGGAAGGCAAGCTTACCACGCCATTGGAGGTGTGAATCCGAGAGCGAGCCTCAGAATGCGGTGGCACAACAGCAGCAGCAGCGGACCTGAACAGCGGTATCCGGGACGGGTACGCGGAGGAGGCGGCGGATGAAGAAGAAGCAGGCGAAAGAGCTAAAGACGAAGCCATGTAAACACCACAGCAACCTGAGGAAAGGCACAACGCAACACCCACCAGCGGAAACGGTCAAGACTTTATCAATCAATCCGAAACCATCAAATTCGCAGACCCGAATCCCGCATTCGTCCCAAGCAGTCCGAAAGTTTCGAGCTTTTTTTTTGTTGGATTTGGAGAATGCGAATAAACGAACGCGTGCCTTTTATTTTCAGTGGCTCATTTTTCGGGGTTCCACACGGCGGTGGTGTGGCTCCTGCGTTTGAGAACGTACGACAATTTCTGATGTCGTTTTATAGACCTAGACGGCTAGACCCTGCCGGTCAATGTTATCAAATGTATTACGTTTCTGAGTTTGGAATCTGAAATTTGGTTCATGTTACCAAAACTGGCTTTATTTTATACCCAGCATTTTCCATATTGAAAAATTCGAGATAAATCTGATACGTTTCATAAATTGTATGTTCAGATAAGGATGGATGATTCAAAGTTTGCGCCGCTGCAATCGGGTGATGTAGAATGGGTCATCATTCAACATTCCCAATTTTTATTATAAAAAATAATTTAAATATATGTTTTACAGATAAATCATTTTAATTATTATATTAATTGATACAAAAACGATAATTTAAATATATGTTTTAAAGATAAATAATTTTAATTATTATATTAATTGATACAAAAACGATGTTACGTACTCAAAACAAAATATCTTTATTTATTTATAAGAAGGGAGTACTAGCTCAAAATTATGCTGAAGTTATTATTTAACGATCTACTCTTTTTGTCTTCTTTTACATATCACTTAATTGAATTTTTTAGTCTATTTTTACATATCAGTACATATTTAATATCAACAATTACTTTTAAGGTCAAACATTAATCACTTCTTTATCATAATCAATAAAAAAATTATTATCACCAGTAACAATCTACCAATTTTATTTTATTCAATTTTTTGAAAAAAACATCAACCATCACTCATTAAGTTTATTCAACCTCTAGCATTTACTTCACCTTAATCTGTTCAAATTAACCTTAAACGACATGTATGAGAGGATGGAGGGGGTATATTTTAAAAAGTTGTTCACCTTAATCAATGAGAGTTAGATTAATTAATAAAGATGACATAAACCCGTCCATGGATTATACGCCCTAACTATACTAAAAAAATCGTCCTGATTGATTTTCAGTTTAAATGGAGTTTAAAGTTTTTTCTTTTGATTTTGTAAGAAATTTCATTTGGATTCAATCTAATCACATTCACTTAAATCTAACAATTTGCATATTTAAAAGTAAATGAAAATAGTATTTAGAGATTACCAAGGCCGGTCCCGACTTTTGTGAGGTCCGGTGCGAAATGAAAATTGAAGCCTAAATTATAAATTAATAATATTAATTTTATAAAAAAAGGGACAGTGGCCTCTATTTTATTAAATAGGAAGCAAAAAATCGGTTTCGTGGCAATTACACGAATGGAAAGGGACATGTACCTGACTTCCAAATACATGTTAAAAACTGAAATAATAGAAACAAAAAAGTTTAGTCTTTACAAAACAACAACATAGTAGGCATACCGAAAACCTATTTGAATAATAACAATCTTCTCAAATTTTTTGAAACAAAGTCCTCAATCACATCTTCATATGCAACTTTCTCAAAGTGGTCATTTTCAATTGCTAGCAACGTCAATCCATTAAGTCTCTCCTGTGACATTAAAGATCGCCAATAAGAGTTCAAAAGTTTTAAATTAGAAAAATTTCTGCAACAATCACAGGAATAGTGAGTAGTTTTCTATAAGCAATAATTGTATTAGAAAAACAATTCATATGTTTCAGAAATTGTAAAATATGAATGGCACGCATATCTTTTTTAGGCAAAAGATCCATAAGCAATTTCAATTCCACGCATAACTCATTAGCATCAACATCATTACAATCACCGTTTTTAAATGCAAATTCTATAGCATCACAATAAGATTTCAAACACACGTCATCCAATGAATTTAACTTTGTAGAAGTAAATAAAAATCCAAATGTTTTTTCATAGTCTTCGTATTTCTCAAATCTCCTATTAAGCGAACTAATAGCTTGATCAACCATATACAAGAAGTAATTAATTCTAAATGCATCTTCGGGATATTGTGATTCAACCAGTGGATCATCATGTGAGTTTTCATCAAAATGTTCTTTTCTTTATATTTAACCCCTATAAGGAAATAATGGATCAATATCTAATTCAATGACAATTTTTTTTAGCTTTTTTAATTGCACTAGAAAAACCAACATCTCTATATCTCTCAAAAAAAGCAATCAATCCTTTAATTATATTAATGGCTACATAAATAAGCATATTTACAGACTGTAGACTCTTACTAACTGAATTCACATAATTTAACATGTCATACCATATTACTATAGTCACTAAAAATTTAAAATCTCCAAGTTCATTTTTAGCTAATGATTTTGCTTCACTTTTTATTTTAGAGTCATTATCATTTTCAAACACTTGAAGTAAAGTGTCTCTTGTATCCACAATTTGAAATCTAATAGCTCTAACACTATCGACGTGACTCTCTCAACGAGTAGATGACATTGATTTAAGTGTTAAACTTTTCACATTATCTTTTAAGATATGCCATCTTTTAGTCGAATATGCAAATATAGTATAAATGCGTTGTATAACTCCAAAGAAATCTCTAGCTTTACTACAAGTATTTGTCATATCACACGACATAAGATTCAAACTACCAACACCACAAGGAGTATAAAATGGTCTATGATTAATATCTAAAAGTTTTTTTTTGAATTCTCTGATGTCTTTCTATCATATTAGATCCATTGTCATATCCCTGCCCTCGCACATTGTCCACACCAATATCAAGACACTTCAATTCCTATAATAAAATATCAAAAAGTCCTTACCCTGTAGTATCATTAACATTTATGAATCTTAAAAATGATTCCTCAATCACAACAAAACTGGAAGTCAGATCAACATACCTTAAAATCAAAGACATTTGTTCCTGATGACTAACATCAGGAGTACAACCTAATATAATAGAAAAGTACTTTGTTTATATTACCTTTTTGACAATTTCAGATCTAACAGAAGAAGCAAACAAAAATATCAACTCATTTTGAATTTTATGACCAAGATAGTGAATGTGAATGTCATAATTTATAATGCGTCAAACATGCTCTTGTATAATTGGATCAAACTCGACTAACATTTCAATTAAACCTAAAAAATTTCCGTTATTGTTTTCATACAATTTTTCTTTAGTGCCACGAAATGCTAAATTATATTTTGCAAGAAATTTCACAATACAGACTATTCTCAACAAAACATTTTTCATGATCCTTTTCTTTTTAAGTTATTTTTGAGCTAAATGATCAATATTTTTATTTACATTTAATCTAGAACGCAGTTCATACAAAGTAGCACAATTCTTTTTATGTTCTAAGCCAACTTCATGTTCTTGAAGTCGAACCGCTATATGAGTTCAATCCGCATAACCTTCATTAACTAATCCACCTTTAACATACCCCTTTTTAAATATTTTACAACAAAAACAAAACATTTTATCAAACTCGTTTGAATAAACAAGCCAATCCTATCTTGAATTTCACCATTATCTAAAATTCTAATATATAAATCTACTACAAATCGCCTTCCAAACTTATTTTTAGGCCCTCTTTGAATAGACTTGTCTCTTTTAGGACCCTTTGCCGCTAAAACATCAATCATTTTAAAATCAAGAGCATCCCAACATCTCGAATCAAAAATATCAATATGAAAACTTAAAGTTAAGACTCATTATCATCATCATCATTCAAATTCTCAATATTAATCCTACTACCAAGGGGATATATGGAATCACTATCTTCATTAGCATCCTTTCTATTATTATCATCACTATCACTATGATTATCCACAAAATGTTCATTATCACTAAAATTTAAATTTTACTTATTAGTAGTCTCATTAGCATCTAATGCTCTATTAATATTTTCACTTTCTAAAGAAGTTTGTAATTCTTTTACAACAAATTTATCAAGAGCTCCTTGTTCAGATTTAATTAATCTTTCTACTTTTTTCTTTTTCTTTAACTTCTCATTATTGGACTCAAATTTTCTAATTCTAGAAGACATATCCAAACAAAATAACAAAATAAAAAAACTGAACAAATAAACCTTAACCGGCCTATCTTCGGACTCTAATCTCATAAATATAAATCTGATAAAAAAGTAAATTTAAAAATTAGATACTCAAGTCGGAAACAACAACTGAACAACAATATTAACAATTTGGATTAGATACTAAAGCCAGAAACAACAACAATAACATTAACAATTCGAATCAGATAATCAAGCCGGAAACAACAACTAACAACATTAACAATAATCTGCTACGAATCTGAAACAGATTGAAATCGAGTAAAAACACAAACTAAAAAAAATAATAAAAAGACTTCATTTACCTGACTGATTGAAAGCCAAAGGCGAATGAAAAGAAGCAGCTCACAGTCAAGAGTGGTGATTTGTGTTTGTCACTTTACTTTTCTTCTTTCGTCGAGTTCTAATTTTACTTCAATTGTCGCCCGTCAGTTGTTTTCACGTTGATTGCTTCAGTCGTTGCTCGTCGGTCGTCTTTCTCGTCTAGGACTTTTTGATTTTTTGATTTTTTTTCCTTCCGTGTAAGACTGTAAGGAAATTGAGGCTGAAATGGACTGTGGCAGCACGAGGCCTGGTGGGCTGGAGGAGCAGGAGGCTTGATCCTGATGGGCTGGAGGCCTGTCCGAGCTGGAGGCCCGGTGCAAGTGCACCACTTGCGCCGAGGGAAGACCGAAACACACTCCCTCTATCCTCCCTCATTTTTCATTCAAAAGAAACTATTTATTCACTATTGTTTATCACTCAAAAATTCTAATTCATATTCAATTTATACAACTACTTAAAAATAAAATATTAATTAATAAAATTTATCATTTTTAAACATACTTCAGACTCTCTCGTCGATCTTTTATCTTCTTTCTTTCTCTCCATCATTACTTGTTCTCTTAAAATGTGTTTGGTTTAAGGAAAATTTGGTGGAATAAAAAATTTAAGTTAAAGTGAATTCTCTTATGGAATTCATCATATTTTTCCATGATTGATTAGGGTGAGAAAATGCTAAAACATTCTTTATTTTAATCAAAGTTTTCTTTCTATTTTTCCTCTAATTTTTCTACAAACTTTTCATCTCATTTTCTCACAATTTTTTCTTCTTATTTTCCGTCAAATTTTTCTTAAACTCAAATATATCCTTAAGGTATGTGACAGTAATAAATGTGCATTAAAATTTTTAGCTAATAAAAAAATGAAATCAGTTAAATGATAAGTAAAAGAGACCAGAGGAAGTAATGCTTTTGTTATCCCTCAGTTTGATGATGGGAGATGGTTTTTTAGACCATATGGATAGTAATTTACATGTATTTACTTTTTAATGTATTTGAATAATAATTTCTATGTATATAGTAAAAAATAATATCAATTCTCAGAATTTTAAGAATTACTGATTATAAAACATGCATTAATGCAATTAAAAATGATGCCTTAGTTACTAATCTCTATCAATTCTTTTCAGGAAAATTCTTGTTCTAATCTATATTTTTAAATGTAATCACTTAGCTTTTGAAACATATACTACGTGTTAATTTATTTAATAAATATTTATTTTGTCACAAACAAATTAAAATTCACAACTATAATTTTGAATAGGATTAACTACAATTGTGCACTATAGTTTCCTTTATAAGATAAAAATGTCAGGTTTAATTTAAAGCATACATTTTACGAGTTAGAACTGAAGTTCGCAAATTCGGTTTTATATGGAAAAAATTTAAAGAGTCTGAAGTTTCATCTTCTTTAAAAAAGTAGCAATTATGAATTAATTGTATTTTTATATTTTAAAATGAAAAATGTGAATTACGATTTGATAAGATGACTCTTCCTATTTTAGAATGTAAACAAAACAAACAGCAGTTCACAGACATTTAACATAAGCAATTGAAAATAATGCCAACTCTAATTTTGAAAAACTAAAGTAGATTGAAATATCTCAAAAATAATATAAATTAAATAAACTTACACAAGAAAGAATCATCTTTTAAAAAAATTAATGTAATAAATCACTCCCTAAACTATCTTCTCATTTTACAGTATATTTTTGGCTCATAAACATAAACTCACATTTTGAATAGATAAATGAGATATTAATATTATGTAATGCCTCAATTTAATAGATAAATATTAATGTATTTTTTTAAAATTTCACTCTAAAATTTGAAATGCGGTATATTATAAATAATGTAGAATGAATTATTTGTGAACTATATAACAAAGTAAATAATGTTTTGTTTTTTAGATAGGTGGCAACGTTAAATACGCATTGTGATAATTACATTTATAAAAATGAATAAATGAAAGAAAAAATTCTGAGTAAGTGAAAAATAAAAAAGGGCAGAGAAAATATATTTATAAAATAATTAGACATTGTGACCGGAACCCATTTATTTACTTGGCATTGGTTAGGCAAATATAGATTATCATGACAGCTCAGAAATATCGATCCACATGTCCTGAACTCCAAAAAGTACAGTCGACATTTTTGATAAGTGAGATATAAAAAAAATAAAAGTTAAAAGGGATCTCGATTATCATCACTTATTTAATTACGATCCGAACTATTATTATTTTTAAAAATGGTGTGATGCAAAAAAAATTGGATTAATTTTCTAAAATAAAATTTAACATTACATTTCTAAACTAATATTATTACAAGATTTAGATTTGTGTGTGAAAATTATGTCGTTTGGTTATCAAAATAAATAATATCGTTTTGCGCACATAAAGAAAACGACGTCTTTTCATACTCAATCATCAATAATTTTCAACAAATTTAATAAGATCAATTATATTTAAATGTTCAAACAAACTGATTTTAAGAATCATCCAAGATCAGTCCACTTTTTTTTCATCGCATTTTTTCAGAAATCATAATAATTCGGATTATAATTAGATAAACGATGTTAATTCACAGCTTCTTCTGCAAATTTTCCTTCTAAGAGTCATCGTTTACATTTGAGAATTTAATGTATCTCACTTTTGTCACTTATTTGGATGAGTGAATGTGAAGCGTAAACGTAGAGTATGTGCAAGTGAAAATGGATGGGACCATGTTTCCAAATAAGGTGTATGGCCACATGGCCAAGCTTTGAACACAAAAGGTGCTCCTCAATACTTATCCTAAAGGGGACAAGACGGATTCGGTGGGATAAGGAAGAGGAATGCCACACAATTCCAATGTGTCCCGACTCAAAAAGAACTTGATAGCTTTGCATTAATCCATCCTCTTATGCACGGTTCGAATTATTTAAATTGTCAAAAATGGTGTAAGAAAAATTTAATAATGCTTGATCATGGTATAAAATGATATCGTTTCGTCACACATAAATAAAACAGTATATTTTCATACTCAATCGATCTCAATATTGTACAAATTTAATATGATCAATTATATTTTAAACAACATTCTAAATTATTTCAAATTTTTGTTCAATGCATTTTTTCAGCAATTCGGATAGCTCGCACCGTAATTGAGAAAGTAGTGATAGTTCAGGATCTCTTTTAGTATTTTTTTAAATAAGATGAAACTAAGAAAATATCTAATTTCTTATTGAGCAGGCTTAATGTCTTGAAAAGAATGATCAGAATTTGTTTTTGAATATAAAGACAAGTTTATATACTAAGGTTGTGTTAGATTTAGGGAATTGTTGGTGGAAAGGAAATTTTTTAAAAAAAATAAGAAAGAGAATTTGTGAGAAAATGAAAAGAAAAGTTTGTAGGAAAATTAGATGGAAAATAGGAAGGAAAATGTATTTAAAATAATATACATTTTAGCATTTTCCCATCATTTTTCACTTCTAATCAAACAAAGAAAAATATGATGGATTTCAAGGAGAAATCCACTTTCCCCCAAATTTTCATGTCCACCAATTTTTCCTAAATCAAACACACCCTAAGGTGTCGTTCTGTAAAATTAAGAGTTAAATACTGTATGAGAATCTGAATGGTTAGACCACTGGTCAAACCACATCTGATTGCTGAATGATTTATTTTCATTTGATAATTTATTTTTTAAGTATCTTAATGTATAATGATTTATTAATATAAAATTAAATTATAATTATAATTTTTCAACATAAAAATAAAAATAAAATTTATAATCATATTACAAAAATATTATTTAATTATTAAGTGCGTGATATTCTGATTGAAGAAACTAGATGCGGTCGGCATTAATGTGATTCTAATTGAAGTACAATTCGGTTTGAGTTGATTCCAGAAAGATATGAAAAAAATAAAAAGATGATTATAGTAATCGTATAGATATCGCCTCTGAATGATTCAGATATAAAATTGGTAACAAATCATTCAGACTTTCCAAATATTCATTAAGAGAAAAAAAGTACTAGGTTCACTGAATGCTTAATATAATAAGAGATCATCTCTTAATAGAGCTCAATAAGTCCAACAAAACAAGCCCTAAATGTTGTTGTTCAATGATTACAAAATACTCCCTCCGTCCTCTAATACATGTCGTTTAAGGTTAATTTGAGTAAATTAAGGTGAAGTTAATGCTAGCGGTTGAATAAATTTAATGAGTAGATGGTTTGTGTTTTTTACAAAAAATTCGTGCAAAAAATAAAACTAGTTGATTATTACTGGTGATGAATGATTTTTTATTGATTATGATAAAGATGTGATTAATGTTTGACGTTTGAAGATAGTTATTGACATTAAATATGCATTGAA
>NQLW01000071.1:2708889-2738324 GCA_002312845.1 Kalanchoe fedtschenkoi
GGATTGTTTTCTAAAATAAAATTTATCATTACATTTTAAACTATATTATTATAAAATTTAGTGTGAAAATTATGTTGTTTGGTTATCAAAATAAATAATATCGTTTTGCGCACCTAAAGAAAATGATATTTTTTATACACAATCATCAGTAATTCTCAATAAATTTAGAAAGATCAATTATATTTAAGTGTTCAAACAAACTGATTTTAAGAATCATCCAAAATCAGTCCGCATTTTTTCATCGCATTTTTTCAGAAATCATAATAATTCAGACTATAATTAGATAAGCGATGTTAGTTCGGAGCTTCTTTTAAAATTTTTTCCTTCTAAGAGTCATCGTTTACATTTGAGAATTTAATGTATCTCACTTTTTCACTTATTTGGATGAGTGAATGTGAAGCGTAAACGTAGAGTATGTGCAAGTGAAAATGGATGGGACCATGTTTCCAAATAAGGTCTATGGCCACATGGCCAAGCTTTGAACCCAACAGGTGCTCCTCAATACTTATCCTAAAGGGGACAAGACGGATTCGGTGGGATAAGGAAGAGGAATGCCACACAATTCCAATGTGTCCCGACTCAAAAAGAACTTGATAGCTTTGCATTAATCCATCCTCTTATGGACGGCTCGAATTATTCAAATTGTCAAAAATGGTGTAAGAAAAAATTTAATAATGCTTGATCATGGTATAAAATGATATCGTTTCGTCACACATAAATAAAACAGTATATTTTCATACTCAATCGATCTTAATATTCTACAAATTTAATATGATCAATTATATTTTAAACAACATTCTAAATTATTTCAAATTTTTGTTCAATGCATTTTTTCAGCAATTCGGATAGTTCGCACCGTAATTGAGAAAGTAGTGATAGTTCAGGATCTCTTTTAGTATTTTTTTAAATATGATGAAACTAAGAAAATATCTAATTTCTTATTGAGCAGGCTTAATGTCTTGAAAAGAATGATCAGAATTTGTTTTTGAATATAAAGACAAGTTTATATACTAAGGTTGTGTTTGATTTAGGGAATTGTTGGTGGAAAGGAAATTTTTTTAAAAAATAAGAAAGAGAATTTGTGAGAAAATGAAAAGAAAAGTTTGTAGGAAAATTAGATGGAAACTAGGAAGGAAAATGTATTTAAAATAATATACATTTTAGCATTTTTCCATCATTTTTCACCCCTAATCAAACAAAGAAAAATATGATGGATTTCAAGGAGAAATCCACTTTCCCCCAAATTTTCATGTCCACCAATTTTTCCTAAATCAAACACACCCTAAGGTGTCGTTCTGTAAAATTAAGAGTTAAATGTTGTATGAGAATCTGAATGGTTAGACCACTGGTCAAACCACATCTAATTGCTGAATGATTTATTTTCATTTGATAATTTATTTTTTAAGTATCTTAATATATAATGATTTATTAATATAAAAATAAATTATAATTATAATTTTTCAACATAAAAATAAAAATAAAATTTATAATCATATTACAAAAAAATTATTTAATTATTAAGTGCGTGATATTCTGATTGAAGAAATTAGATGCGGTCGACATTAATGTGATTCTAATTGAAGTACAATTCGGGCTGAGTTGATTCCAGAAAGATATGAAAAAAATAAAGAGATGATTATAGTAATCGTATAGATATCGCCTCTGAATGATTCAGATATAAAATTGGTAACAAATCATTCAGACTTTCCAAATATTCATTAAGAGAAAAAAAGTACTAGGTTCACTGAATGCTTAATATAATAAGAGATCACCTTTTAATAGAGTCCAATAAGTCCAACAAAACAAGCCCTAAATGTTGTTGTCCAATGATTACAAAATACTCCCTCCGTCCTCTAATACATGTCGTTTAAGGTTAATTTGAGTAAATTAAGGTGAAGTTAATGCTAGCGGTTGAATAAATTTAATGAGTAGATGGTTTGTGTTTTTTACAAAAAATTCGTGCAAAAAATAAAACTAGTTGATTATTACTGGTGATGAATGATTTTTTATTGATTATGATAAAGATGTGATTAATGTTTGACGTTTGAAGATAGTTATTGACATTAAATATGCATTAAAAATTGCTAAGTGATAAATAAAAATGGACAAAAAAAATCTATTAAGTGACATGTAAAAGAGAACTTTTTGGATCTGTTCTAATGAAGAACCAAAAGTAAACTAAAAAATTAGAAAATTACTTGCTTGAAAAATGTTAAGATTACTGAATCTATGAGATTTGAGTTTGTGTATTTTTGGATATATTAGTGTTCGGCAATCAAGCCAATTATGTAGATTCATGATGGCTGAGATTTGTTTATTATCGTCAACAAATCAATCATTTACTTTCAAGAGATCATATTATCATACTAGAAACTATTTTTTTAAAAAAAAACTAGAGTAAAATTTTTTTTGGGGCGAATGAGGCAGGAGGTGCTTTGTCTATGAGAATAAATTCCGTGACACGAGCAAAAACTATGCTCATGGCTATATATTTAATGTTTATGCCCTGTGGCCACACATCTCTCTTCATCCTGCTTATACATTAGAGCATATCGCACTTCCCAAATCTCTCACAACCCAATAATGAATCAGAGAATTTAATTACACCCATTTGAGACTTTAAACTAGGCTTTCAAAACTACAATTTAGCCAACTGATTGGCTTTTTTTGGACAGACAAGCCTGTTATCTATGCCAATGCATTCCACACACCTTTTTCGCCATCTGACTTTGATGAAGAGATGATCGAGGCTCTCCTCATGACCCTCATCACGGCACCTGCATTTGGACGCTAAGTAGATATCTTTCGTCTGGATGAACTCGTCAGTGACGCAATTTCCATAAGAACCAGCTTATTTTTCATGAAATGAATCTTGACCATATTTTCTTTTTCGCCACTGCTTCTAACTGGGACAGCGGCACAGTTTCTGAAGGCCTTTGTTGTGACCTCTCCTTACTTGGAATTTTGCCAGACTAGCTTGTATTTAGCATTCGTGATGGTGATATCTTGCAGCTTCATTTTTTTATGGTCCGGAATGATATTCATCAAACCTTGTCATATAGTAAGAGAGTTCAGCACCTCATGCACCACCTTATATTCTTGCAAGTAAGACTCAAGCTTTTGGATGGCTAGACTGCACCAGGGAATGTTCCAGAACTAGAAATCTCTCCTCTCTCCATATTTCCATTATCCTATCCCATTTAGTATCTTCCACAAGCGGCTCCAACTCCTTCCACAAGCTGGACCTACTCCCTTCTCTCATCTAATCATATTTTGTTCGCATAAATTTTGCACAACCTGATTTGCCCTTCAAGTAGGTTCACACCAATTTACCATGGAGCGACTTCATTATCGTGCTCATCATGTACGAATTCAGATCATCCTGAGCATAATTCTTGCACATTATGTAAAACCTATCCAGTGTCTTCATGTTTGATCTCTAACTAATAGACAGGGCCGACGTGTCACTGATTAATTAAATTTGGGTGCTTTTGTATATGTTAGTTTTGTGGGTTATGTGTGTAATACGGGGTATATATACCCTTCCTTCTTTCAATGAAATGGTTGACTTTTTCACTCAAACAACGAGTCCAATTTTATTTCTCCAGATTCTGGCGCTCTTTCTGGAGAATCTGGCAGAGCTCCGGTAACTTTTTCTCTCTCAATTTCACTTGGTATCAGAGCGGTAATCGATTCAGGTACGTTCATCTGGCTCTTTTGCGTTGATTCTTGGCATTCTTGGCGACCAATTGGTAGTGAACAGGTTGTATCATGACTTCAGGTCCAACTACTGTCGTCTCTCTTGGGGATGATCCCTATTTTGCTAGTACTGCTAAGGTTACGAGACACAGTATTGTTAGTGAAATTCTTATCGGCCCGAAGAATTACATAAAGTGGAGGCTATCTATGGAAATCGCGCTCTCGGCTAGGTCAAAATTAGGATTTGTTCGTGGTGACTATCCAAACCCTGCCGATCCTCTTTTACTCTTGAAGTGACAGAAATGTAACGATGTAGTAATGTCTTGGTTGATTAATTCAGTTTCGAAGGAGATTGTAGGATCAATTCTCCATGCATGTGATGCAACTGCTGCCTGGAACACATTGCACATTCAATTAGCTGGTTCGAATGAGACTCGAATCTTTACCTTGGAGAAAGATTTAGCTAATTTTGCACAAGAAGACTTATCTGTTGCGGTGTACTATCAAAAATCAGTGGACTTTTGGCAGGAATACGAGGCAATGGAAGATTTACCAAAGTGTGTTCATGGTATGATATGTGGTTATTTCAGTTATATCATGAGTAAAGAAGCTAAAAGAAATGTTATTCAGTTTCTGATGGGTTTGAATGATTCATTTCTCCCTTTGCGAACTCATATTTTGGCAATGAGTCCTTTACCGAATCTGAACATCATATATGCCATGGCCTTACAACATAAAGTCCAAAGGAACATTGTGAGGGTTTCTAATATTGATATGTCTGCTCTATATGCACAGAATAGTGCTCAAGATGCGAACAACTACATTAGAGGATCAGGCAACTATCAGAGAAAAGGAAATAATGCCGGTAAAAATAGAAAGAATTTGTTGTCTAGTTACTGTCAAAATGAGTGGCCACATGAAGGAGACGTGTTACAAGCTTTTCGGATATCCTCCTGGACATAGGTTTCACAAACCAAATCAGAATGTTTAGGCTCAACACATGGGAGGAAAGAACACAGGGCAGGGGCATTTTGTTAATAATGTCATGGCTGAAGCAATAAATAGAACTCCTGTTCATGACAATAATGGCAACAATTTGTGCTATCAATTTTCTTCTTAGCAAATACAATAACTATTAGCTCTTCTTCATCAGTCTAATCTCAACAACAATGTTCTCAATGACAATCAAGTGCACATGGTAGGTATTTCTTGTCTATTCGTTTCATACTTTACACTAAAAGACTGAGTTATAGACAACGGGGCTACTGATCATATTGCACATGATATTAATCTGTTCTTGAGTCTTGATCCGCTAAGACATGAGTCTCGTGTCTTGTTACCTAATGGAGTTACAGCTAGAGTAACACATGCAGGAGTTTGTCAACTTAACAGTTTTTTGGTACTTAAAGAAGTGCTTTCGTCCCCGAGTTCAAGTGTAATTTAGTGTCAGTAAGGAAATTGGCTTAGGATCAAAGTTTTGATGTTATTTTTAATTCTTAGGGTTGTACTATCTAGGACTGAATCCACCAGAAGGTCCTAGGGATTGATAAGCTCAAGCATCACCTGTATCAAGTATCAACACAGAAGAAAATTGATGATCACAAGCTGGCAGAATCTATGGCAATGGTGACTACCACAGCAAGTGTTGATACATGGCAAAGAAGATTAGGACATCTTTCATTGCCCAAACTTAATAGTCTTTGGCCTCAACTCTCTACAAAATCCTTCAAATGTACAGATTGTCCATTGGCTCAACAGTCCAAATTGCGATTTCTTTTAAGCAGTTCAGTTCAAGTAAGTTGTTTGAATTGATTCATTCGGATGTTTGGGGATCATACTCTGTAAACACTCTCACAGGTGCAAGATACTTTTTAACCGTGATTCATGATTACTCAAGGTGTACTTGGCTTTTCTTGATGAAATCAAAGGATGAGGTTGGACAATTGCTTGTTAATTTTTTTAACATGGTAGTGATGCAGTTCCGAACTAATGTCAAAGTGCTTCGCAATGAAAATGGTTCTGAATATTGTAATAAAAGGGTGAAAGATTTTTTGCTCAGCAGACGCTGCATCCATGAAACTTCTTGCCCTTACACCCCATAGCAAAATGGGGTAGCTGAGCGGAAAAATAGACATTTATTTGATGTTGCTAGGGCCTTGCGTGTTCAATCCAATGTTCCAAAATATTTTTGGGGAGACTGCGTCTTTACTGCTGCCTATCTCATTAACCGAACGCCGTCTTCTCTGCTTGGTATGGAAACTCCTTTAGAAGTGTTATTTGGGTATAAGGATGATCTCGAACACTTGAAAATCTTCGGATGTTTGTGTTTTGCCAAAAGTAACAATCCCACTGTTGACAAGATGGATGCTAGATCTATGCCTTGTGCATTTCTTGGCTATACACTCAGAAGGGTTACAGACTCTACTGCTTGAAAACACATAAATATATCATCACCAGACATGTCACTTTCATGGAGAACATTTTTCCTTTTCAAAAAGAACATTGTTGTGTTCCATTGCCCAGTGTGGCAATGCGGCCTACTCCTCCAACTACTGAGTCATTTGATGACTTTTCTACCACAGTGAATTCTTCTTCAAATACTTTAGAAGCTCATACAGTTGAACAGTCAAGTGCCATTCCTCAGTCTCCTGTTACTAGATGTTCTGGCATAGTTATTAAAAAGCCGACATGGCATCAATAATATGTATGTGGAGGTGTTGTAGGTGCATCTATTTACCCCATCACAGAATATGTTTGTAATAAAAATTGCTCTTTACAGCATCAAAGATTCGCTTTACAAATCTTTGCTACTCAAGAGCCGCAATGTTACACACAAGCTAGCAAGGATAAACAATGGTGTAATGCTATGCAGACATAAATTGCAGCCCTGGAAAGCAACAACACTTGGACTATCACTGATCTGCTAAAAAAATAAGACAGTGATAGGTTGTAATTGGGTGTACAAGATTAAGTATAATTCTAATGGTACCATAGAGCGTTACAAGGCAAGATTATATAGACTTTCCCTCCAGTGGTGAAAATGAACATTGTGCATGTGGTTCTCGCAGTGGTATGTAGCAGCAAAGGGGTGGCTCATCTCTCAGATGGATGTTAATAACGCCTTTCTTCACGGCGATCTTTTTGAAGAAGTTTATATGGACTTACCCTCTGGATTTTACACTGCTAAGAAGCGACAAGGGAAAGTGTGTAAGCTTAACAAGAGTCTTTATGGCCTTAACAAGCCTCACGCCAATGGAATGCGAAGCTCACTGAAGCACTGAGCTCATATGACTTTGTACAAAGCCTCAAAGACTATTCCATGTTTACATATACATCCGGGGATCAACTTCTTGTCATGTTGGTATATGTGGACGACTTGCTGCTTACAAGTACTTCTACTATTTTGATGGACCGCGTGAAGAAGTTCATTAATGATCGCTTCAAGATCCAGGATTCGGGGCAAATCAAATATTTTTTGGGTCTCGAAGTGGCTCATTCACCCAAGGGTTTATTTCATTGTCAGCGTAAATATACTCTTGATTTGTTTGCAGAGACGAGTATGCTTGGGTCCAAACATGTGAATCATCCCATGAATATCAAGCACAAGCTTAGCTTGTCTGAAGCTCCTTTACTTCGGGATCCTACCTCATATCGGCGTCTCGTTGGTAAACTCATCTATCTGACTTTGACTCATCCCGACGTGTCTCATTCGGTACATATCCTTAGCCAATATATGCAGGCACCTACTGAGCAACATCTGCAAGCTGCACATCATCTACTCCGATGCATCAAGCGAGCTCCAGGTCAAGGCCTTGTTATGCCCTCTCAGTCTGATCTGCACCTTACAGCCTTTTGTGATGCTGATTGGGCATCGTGTCCAGTCACGCGACGCTCAGTTACTAGTTATTATATTCAGCTAGGGGCGGCTTTGGTGTCATGGACAACTAAGAAATAACAGACTGTATATCGGTCTTCGGCTGAATCCGAGTATCGTGCAATGGCGCAAACATGTTGTGAGCTTGTCTGGCTGTCTCGACTCCTCCCAGATCTTCACATCTCTGTCCAACTCCCTATTCTTCTTCACTGTGACAATCAGGCCGCTCTCCATATCGCGCAGAATCCCGTTTTTCATGAACGAACCAAACATATTGAACTTTAACTGCCACTTGGTACGACAACACGTTGTCTCAGAGTTTATATTTCCTTAACATATTCAGTCGGCACGTCAACCAGCTGATTTATTCATTAAACCCCTTTCTGGTGATTATCTTTCTTTTCTGTTGTGCGAGCTCGGTGTTTCATAGACGGGGTCGACGTGTCACTGATTAATTAAGTTGGGGTGCTTTTGTATATGTTAGTTCTTGTGCGTTATGTGTGTAATACGGGGTATATATACCCTTCCTTCTTTGAATAAAATGGTTGGCTTTTTTCACTCAAACACGAGTCCAGTTTTATTTCTCCAGATTCTGGCGTTCTTTCTGCAGAATTCGGGAGAGCTCCGGTAACTTCTTCTCCCTCAATTTCACACTAACATCACACAATAAGGCCGCAATGGCTCTTTTAAACCTTAGGGCATCCCCATTGAAGCGTCGTGAGAAGATTTGTGTCAGGCCACGAACCGCTTTGTTTCGATGTTGAAGTTGGTTCGTGGCTTTCTGACACAACACCGGCGTATAAAGTATATACGGCGCTTTTCATTTAAAAACGTCGTATATGGTATTTATTTAAATTTAATGTTACGTTTAATACGTTATTATTTTTATGGTTTGATAAAATATTTTATTATTTAAATTTTTTAACATATAAATATAAAAAAAAGTAATATGAATTAATAATTATAAATAATTAAATATTTAATGAATTTAGAAAAGATTTAATTAATATAATATGAAAAGATAGAAAAAAAGTATAATATGACATGTGGGTCCCATGAACAGAGGTTTGAGAGGTTTGTTTCAATGGGAGTTTAGGTTTGTGGAAAGGAAATTTATGACAACGTTGAGTTGGCATGACACAGATCTGACGTGGCATGACACAAACCAACTTTTTGATTTGTTTCAATGGGGATGCCCTTATGAGCACACCTCTCAGCACCTTGACTACCGTGCCATGATATGGATGGGGACTGAAAAAATGACAGATTAAACCAATGTGAGATGGCTGCCTGCCGATAGCTGCTTGATTTTCCACCCAGCAAGCTTGGTTATGACTTTAGAGATGATGCCACTGAAGTGTTGGATTTTAGCTCTTCCTCTGAAATGAGGTGCTCCTAGACAGATAGAAGGAAGCTTGCTCTTCCTACAACCAGTTCATGGACATATGATGCTCCTTTTTGCTTGATTAATGCCCATTCTGAAAAAAATATATTGATCTTGCAGGAGTTGAATAAATGGCCTGAGGATCTACAAAAGAAGTTAGTAAGTCTCATCAGCTTGCACACCGATATTAAATTTCCAGAGGAGAAAATGAGTATATTATCTGCATAAAATAGATGAGAAGCCCCTCTCACTCTTCAAGAGATAAAAAACTGATCTATCTCCTCTCTGCTTACTGCATCATACATGGTTCTATTAAAAACTTCCATCAAAATTATAAATAGAGTGAGGGACAATGGGTCGCCCTGAGACCTCTACTAGAGAACAAAAAGCTCTGGATTCTGCCATTCCATTTCATGGAGAAGTTACCTCCTGAGATAAGCTTAAAGATGAGGTTGACTACTTACGCTTTAAAACCCATTTGGACTCGATCGTAGGCTTTACTTAGATCCACTTTTATCAGTAAGTTCCCTCCTTCCATCCTCTTGTCAATATCATTCACTAGCTCGTGCGTCATCACCATATTCTCATAGATGGGCATTCCCTGGATAAAACTGGTTTACCCTTCTGAAATTACACAATGCAAAAGGGCAACTATCTTGTTGTTAACTATTTTAGATAAAATAATCTTTCTTAAAGTAATTACATAGACTAATTGGACGCCAATATTCTATGTTAATCAATTTCTTCTTCTTGGGGATGAAGGTCATGTGAGCATAGTTGATGCTGCCCCACAGATGACTGTCACTGAAGAACCAACGAACTAAAAGCTATCAATTCTTTGATATCATCCCAATTCCTAGGATAAAACAGACCTGTGAATTCATCAGGTCCCGACACACCTCTTAGGTTCATTCTTTCAATGGCAAGCCAAATTTCCTCCTCCTCTAGCGTAGCCTCGTTCTTGTCTCTCTGCTCCTCCGTGATAGATACAAAGATTTGGTCACAAAGTCCAGATCCACAGTGTGATTCTCTTTATTCATACTATCTTGGAAGTCTTTTACTACTGCTTCTCTGATCTCCTCTTCCTCCAAATCGCGCCCATACATATTTTGTAGGGATAATGTTGGTGCATATAAAGGGATAGGATCCCACATCGCCCATTGAGCTCATAGAATTGAACCTTTAGTATAGTTGGACTCTCCTACTCATTGCCAATTGGTTTTTAATGCGGAAACAACTTACTTACATGAGATCAAAGCGGGTTTTTGCCACATCCCTGGATAAACCGGTCTAGCGGTGCATGCTTTTTATGCAGGTTGGTTTGCAGATTTGTCAACTATTGCTTGAGCTCCTCGGACGCCTCATCCCTCCAATCATTTTGAAGCTCTCTTTCTAGCTTATCTAAAATAGCCTCGTTCTTCTTTATTTTTATTTCCACGTTACCAAATACTGTCTTATTCCACATGCCAAAAGCCAGCAAGTCTTTTAAGCTTTTTGGAAAAGTTGATCAATGTATCTAGGTGTTATCTCACTGCCCACATCTCTGACACGACCCATTGAATCCAATTCTTGAACTCGTAGGTTATCCTTTATACTCCTCTATTTTGATCAAGAAGGCGGCATGGTCGGCCAGCACCTGTCCATCGACTAGAACCCTATCCAACCGTACCCAAATCCCATTATTGACATCTTGGTTATTTGACTAGGTGAAGCTTGCTCCCTGTATCCAGTGACAGTCACGCTTGCCTGGGCCATGAAAGTGTTAAAACATTCAAATTGCCATAAGTACCCAGCTTCTCGTCTCTCTTTTCTTCCCAAATGGAAATAACATCAAAATCACCACAACTGCCCACGGCTCATTCTAAAGTGGAGCCTCCTTTGTCAGCTACTCCCAAAGCCTCCTCCAAGCATGCCTGCTCCCGAATGCATAAATGAAGCTAACCTTTAATTTTAGGACATCTGGGTGTATAGAAATCCAACCTGAGACACATTGATCCTCCACACTACTAACATCAAAATTGATGGCACTAGACCTCCACATGATCCAAATGTATTTGTTTCACTCCGACATCACAAAGGATGAATCAAACTCTAGCTTTTTGGCCAATTTAACCAATCTTCAGCTATCACTTTTATGCTTCAAAATAGCAAAAATGGCAGACTAATGTAAGCCTTTGATGTCGCAGAACAGAGAAGGACAGGAAGGTCAGCAGACGCGAACGACGTCGTATGCCAGAAGTGGGAGATTCAGTAAGGAGGAAACGGCGTCTTACGATGGAGGCGGGAATCTCAGCAAGTAGGAAACGTCATCGTCTTGATTAATGTCATTCTGTTAGTGAAACATCGTCGTTTCGTTATTGTATTTCCTTCCCTGCTGCAGAGTAGCGAAGCTGTTTTCCTTTGCCTATTTAAGAGATATTTCCTCATTGTAAATAGATTGATTTTTCTAAATGCAAGTGATGGAGATGTTATTTAGATTGTGCTCTTCCTCTCTAATACAAAAACCCTAATTTTGGTTTCATGGTATCAGAGCCATAATCGTCTGAAATTGAAATCTTCAACTGGTATTTTCTGATCTTTCACCTATTCTTGCTAAGTTCTGGTGAATTTCATTAGCATTCTGTTGAGAAATCCTGCTCAATCTTGTTCGATTCTTGTTCGTCTACATTCTGATTTGCTCTAAAAATGAAAATACCTGAAGTGTGATCATCGGATCTCAGAAATTCTCCGGTTGGATCTACTGAAACTACATATGCTAGTAGTAATTCACAATTGTCCTCTAGGCATCCTTTTTATGTAAAACCTTACGAGCATTCAGGCACGATCATTACTCCGACTGCTCTCTCTGGTTTTGATAATTTTGAGCAGAGAAAACAGAGCATTATAGTTGCATTATCAACAAGAAACAAACTGTGTTTCATATATGGAACAACGGAAGTTCCAAGAATGGATTCCGAACTTTGGTATGATTATAATTGTGCAAATGGATTAGTTGTTGAGTGGTTGAACAATTCACTAGCATCTGATATTGCAAGACTGTGATGTACATAAAAGATATTGTTGAAATCTGGAAATAATTGATAATAAGATTCAGTGAAAAGAATGGTCCAAAGAGAGCTCACTTACAATCTGAATATTACCTTTGAAATAAGAAAATCTGTCTGTTGATCAGTACTATGCCAGACTTAAAAGTCTAATGGATTCTATTAAAAATCTAGTGAATATAAGGCCTTGTGATTGTTCAGTGAAATGTGCCAAACATAGAGATGAAAGGTTAAAGGAGGACCAAACCATGCACTTTCTGATGGGTTTGAGAGAAGAATTTTTAACCATAAGGAGCACAATTTTACTTGTGCAACCTGTTTCCAAACTAGAGGCAGCATATGCAATGGCGATTCAGGAAGTACATTAAAGACAAACTTCTGTCAGAAACACATTTAAAGCTACTGCTTTTCTAGGAAGGTCAGCTTACAATCATCCAAATAATTCAAAAAAGGAATTTCAGAAGAATGATGACAAAGTAAATGTGGAATGCTCTTACTGGAAAAGACCGGTCATATCAAAGTGAATTGTTACAGACTGATAGGTTTTCCTGAAAACCACAAACTCTACAAACCTCCTACACCTCAACAGATCGCTAATAGAAAAAGGTTTGCAGCATATGGACAAGCCAACAGTGTTGTTGCTTCTCAAAGTTTAGAAACTGTACAGATTGCATACTCAAGTCTAGTAACTGATGAAAAGATGAGTTTTACAACAGCTCAAGTCCAAGAAATAATCTAAATGATGCGGCCAAAACAAATTGGAGAAACGTCTACTTCCACAGCTAATACTGCCATGTCAGGTAAACAAAGTTGTTTTTCAGTATTAATTAACAAAAATGCTTGGATTATTGATTCAGGAGCCTCTAACCATATTATCCATCAGTTTCAGCTACTCCAAAATCCTGAATCCACAGTCTTCCATTTACCTACCAAATGGGAAATTTACTTCCATTACACACAAAGGTTCAGTATAAGTTACCTCTACATTACAGTTACAAGACGTGCTGTTTGTTCCCACTTTTGACTGCAATCTTTGATCTGTCTCACAATTACTTAAACATACTCCTCATTCACTGACATTCTCTGTCACATCTTGTACATTTCAGGACCATTTTTTAAAGAATAAATATGTGATTGGTGAGCAATCTCAGGGAATATATAGTCTTATCCATCCTTCTTTGGCCAGCACAGTTGCTTCCTCATCATCTCAGTCCTCATTGTGGCATTTAAGGTTGGGGCATGTATCATACAATCTGTTGAGACATCTACCTGAACTGAACATTTAATCTTCATTGCCTGATGATTTCTATTCCGTGTGTCATATAGCTAAACAAACTAGACTACCTTTTCCTTCCAGTGCAACAAAATCATCTGCTATATTCTAGCTTATCCATTGTGAACAAACAGACAATGAGGTATTCTTACTCAGTTTATTGCCTATATTCTTACTCAGTTTATTGTCTGAAACAACTTCCTTCCTTATTCAGTTTATTGCCTATATTCTTACTCAGTTTAATACCTCAATAAAAGTCCAAAGATCAGACAATGATTAAGAATTTTTAAATGGTTCTTTATCTACTCTCCTACTCTCAAAAGGAATCCTACATCAAACATCTTGTGTAGAATCTCCTCAATAGAATGGTATAGTAGAAAGGAAATATAGCAATATTCAAGATCTAGCAAGGGCTCTCAGATTTCAGGCATCTCTTCCAATTTCTTTTTGGGGAGATTGTGTCCTCATCTCAGTTCACCTCATTAACAGACTTCCATCCATAGTTCTCCACCATAAAACACCCTATGAACTGTTGTTTCAGACCACACCATCCTATTCCCAGCTCAAAGTCTTTGATTGTTTATGCTATACCTCAACCCTGAAATCTCACATAGACAAATTCTCTCCTAGAGCCATTAAATGTGTCTTTTTAGCTATCCTTTTGGGAAGAAGGGCTACAAAGTCCTTGATATTCAGTCCAAAACCATCTTCTATAGTAGAGATGTGATGTTCATAGAACACTCCTTCCCTTTTCAGTAACTGAACACCACTTCCACTGATCCACTACAAAATTACTCTCCACAGGATTCCTGCTCTCATTGCTTTGATCCATCTCTCCCATCAGACCAATCCTATACACATACTGAACCACATGTACGTATTTCATCTTCTGACATACCCGCAACTCAGTCACAAACTCCTCCTATCTCAAATTCTCCCATCCTTCCAGTCATTACCTCAACTAGACCTTTGACACAGATTCAATTGCCTACAAAATTTAAAGACTACCATATTCCTCTGAAGACTAGTATCCCTCATGCTCATATTTTTCCTTCACAAAGGTACAATATCCTATCTCTAACTTTGTTTCTTATTTCGAACTTCGACCTTCTTATCTGTCCTATATTTTCTCTATCACCAAATACACTGAACCTTCCTCTTACTCTTAAGTTGCTAAAGATCCCCACTGGGTTTCAGCCATGAATCAAGAACTTTAAGCATTGGAACTCAATAATATTAGGATTGTGACTGAGTTGCTCGTAGGTACAAGAGCTGGTGGATGTAAGTGGATTTATAAAGTTAAATACAAAGCTGATGGCTCTCTAGAAAGATTCAAAGCAAGACTTGTTGTGAAAGGATATACTCAAACTGCTGGCTTGGAATATTTTGAGACATTTGCTCCTGTAGCAAAAATGGCCACTGTAAGAATTGTTCTAGCTATTGTAGCTTACAGAGAGTGGAAAATAAGTCAGATGGATGTCACAAATGCCTTCCTCCATGGGGAACTTCAAGAAAAGGTTTACATGATTATTCGTCAAGGTTATCAGCTGTGTTCTAAAATAGATTTTCAACATCTAGTTTGTAAGCTTCTTAAGTCCTTATATGGACTAAAACAGGCCCCTCGGCAATGGTTCCACAAATTCTCATCAGGTTTAACTTCATATGGCTTTCACCAGAGCCCAAGTGATCACTCCTTATTCATCTAGTCCACTGATTCCTTCATTACCATTCCTTTGGTATATGTAGATGACATTCTCATGACTGGTAACTCAACTACAGCTGGGCTTCAACTTAAAGGTTACCTTGCCACTCAATTTCTCACCAAGGATCTTGGTATTTTACAATATTTTTTGGGCAATGAAATAGCTCATTCTATAACTGTCCTATATTTGTGTCAGCGCAAATATATATTAGAATTACTAAAAGATACTGGCCTATTAGCTTCTAAACCCAGTGCTGCTCCTATGGACAATCATACACATCTTGGCAAGATTACCATTCTTAAACTTTCTGTTCCGGAAGTTTATAGGCGCCAAGTTGGTCGTCTAGTGTATCTCACCATCACAAGACCTGAGATCAGCTTTGCAGTTCATTCTCTTAGCCAATTTATGGTATTGCCCTATCAACATCACTATTCTGCTGCCCTTCGTGTTATCCATTTTTGAAGAATGCTCCTGGACAAGGCTTGCTCTATCATGTGCGATCTTCTCTTCTAACTTTTCAGGCTTATTGTGATGCAGATTGAGGGCCATGTCCCATTACTTGCCGTTCTGTGTCACAATACTGTGTCTTCCTTGGAGGTGCTCTAGTCATTTGGAAGTCCAAAACAGACCACTATTGCTTGTTCATCGGCAGAGGCAGAATATCGCTCCTTAGCCAATGTTACCTGTAAACTACTTTGGATGTTTCCTCTCCTAAATTCTCTGGGACTTTCCATTCCTACTCCAGTTCCGGTCTTCACAGACAGTAAATCAGCTATTGCGATTGCTCATAATCCAGTTATCAGTCTTCAACGCAACCAACCATGTGTCATGTCCTTCTTTGAGCCCATGTTCCACTTGCTTCGTCGAGAGACACATGAAATCCAAGTGGACTTTTGTTGTCGTGGACACCATGTGTGGCCCTCCTTCCATGATGAGCGTTGTGTTGCGTTGGGGCCAAGCTAGCACATCGTGAGGAATTTCATGCCTAACACACATTTAAAGTCATCCATAGGGGCGATAGAGAAGTTGAGAGTACCTCACCAAGCACCAAGATGTAGTTCCACCCCTTTTGCTACCTCTTCCAAAGGTCTTGCCTCAACATTCACCATCTTCAACCAACCTTTGGCCTTCTCAATTTTGAGCTCGAGTCTCGCTGCTTCGTTAGGTTGGATGAAGTTATGAGTGGCTCCCGTGTCCACCATGATTGGCAAGCTTCTCCCATTGACCCTTTCCTCTACATATATAAGCGTGCTGTCACCAACTTTTTGAGTAATGAGATTAGCCTTCAAAGCCCCAAGTAGCTTCATGCATCCCATCGCAGCTTCTTCCTCGCATCTCCCTTCAAGTATAGCATTAAGGGCATTCTGTTTTGGACAATCCCTAGCCCAATGTGATCCTCCGCATAAGAGCAATCAGTTGGCTTTCTATCACGACTCCTAGCTTGAGATGAGTCCTTTGGGGTGTACTTTTCACCCCTATACTTGGGTTTGGAATCCCAAGATTCTTGCGCTCCCCCACCTTTGGTTAGGTTTTCCTTCCTTGGCTTGGATGATGAGTCATTCCGTCCCCGAGAATACTCTGACAAGGAATCCGCTACATCATGGCGGTAGCGGTGTTCCTAACTTCTCTTCTTTCTTACTCAAGTCTAGCCCACGACCTCAACCCATCCATAAAGTTAAATAAGAGTTCAGCTTCACTTACATCAGAAAGTTGGAGCATAAGGGCCAAAAACTCCTTCACGTACTCCCAAAGTGATTAATCATACTTTAACTCCTTAAACTTCTTTTAAGCCTCGTGATCGGCATTCGCCGGGTAAAATTGTTTCTTGAGTTCCGCCACAAACTCAGCCCATGTGTTGATCTTGCACAATCCTTGCTGGATCTCGTTAAACTTTCTACGCCACCATATAGTCGCAAGGTCAGCAAGATAGAGGAATGCAGTACTCACCTTAGCGCAAGTATCGCTCCATATGCCAAAAGAAGTTATCAATGTCCTCTGTCACTTGTGTCCTCTTGAACTCCTTGGGTTTTGGTATGTTTTGGACCCTCAGAACTTCCCTGACAAAAGGAACAATGCCATCTTCTTTTATCATACGCTTCACCCGAGTTATTTCGGCGTTGGCCTTCTCCAAAGAAACGCGCAACTCTCCAACTTGGGTCACCAAGCTTTCCACCATTGCTTGGTGTTTCGCCTTCTCATCTCGCCATGATTGAAGTACGTTGTTCACATGTTGGAGTAATTTTCCTTCTAGTTTCCTCCCTAAGGAATCTAGCTTGCTTCGTATGGCACCCACCTTGCAGTCGACGGCCTCCACTTGAATGTCAACTTTTTCATCCAAAGCTTCAACGTTGTTCTCGCATACCCCAATGCAATCCAACACATCGGCAATGCCCACCTCCAACTTGGCAAACCGGACCTCATTAGGTGGATGGACTTATTTCTTGGTGGCATTTTGGTCTCCTTCTCCGCGGTCCTTCCACGCGTGTCTCCTTCAGAAGCCATTGACAAAGATCGAGCCTCGCTCTGATACCACTTGTCACGGACTTAATGTTGGATCACTAAGCCATGCGGCCCTTGGCTAGAATTTCCCCCAAATTCGTAGCTTTGAAAACCTTTCCCCGGTACTTCGCTATGAAGTGAAGAAAACTCAAGGAGAACAATGAGAGATTGAGAACACTTCTTTATTAAGAGAGAGATACAATTTTTTTTGGTGGTTTGGAGCAAATGAGCTGCTCTCCTTTTATACTACTCTTTGTCCTTAATGGACGGTGGATATCTTTTTGATCCTACGGCTAGGATTCAAGTATCTAGATTGTTCCTACAAAATATCTAAATATTTACATACCTTTATCTTTATCCATATGGTTCCATAAGGTTCCACACTCTTCTAAAAGTGGGGCTTCGGGCCTCCATCATCTTGGGCGGGCTTCTAGCATGTCATGGCCCGATCTACAAGGATCAAATGGGTCAAGCCGTGACACGTAACATAAGAACATACATTAGTAATGGATTGGAAGCTCGTTCCTCGAGATCTACATCTAAACAATCCTTTTCCAAAAAAAATTTGACCTTATAAATATAAATTCTCTGGATTTAAATAAATGATAAAAAATGATATATGTATAATTTATTGAAATATTAGGTAAACATATATACTCTCTTCAAGATCAGCATCACTAGTCACTAGTATCCATCTATATGCACGCGTCTGTGTAGCCGATATAATAATGCTTCTCCTTTCTTGGAGAAGGTAAGTATCCATCCATTATAAATTTGTGGTGTAACGATTCGATTCGGTTTGATTTTAAATAAATAAATTAAATTAAATAGTTGGTAATCGGTTTGAAATTTTTGAAACCGAACCGCTAGTTTTAAAATACCAAACCGAATCAAACCACACGGTTCGATTCGGTTCGGTTAATTTTTTTGATGAACTTTATTTACTAAAGCAACTACTAAATAATAGAATCTTCATATAAAATCCTAATTTTTTTTTGTTTAGATCGGTTTGATTTGAAAAAAATTAATAACCAAACCAAACCATTAGTCATCGGTTTTTTTAAATTTAAAACCATAACCGTACCACGAACAATCCAAATTCGGTTCGGTTTGATTAGATTCGATTCTTCAGTTAATTTTTATTTATGCTCCTAATATAAAATATTCATATATAAAACGTTCACAACAATAATAAAAATATAATTAAAGATAAATACATATACAAGAAGCAGAGTGTGAGTGTTATCTCATCTGTTATCAACAACAATGTTTTCTAACACTCATTTGGAACAAGGTACTACTACAAGCCTTAACATGAGTTTCAAATCTCAATGCACTAAGTGTACAAGACAGAGCTCTTAACTTGTTTAGGCCTTGGCTGCTTGCAATGTGCCTGCTGCTTTGCTTGAGCTGATCTGCTCGAATAGGTCCCTTATTTTCAACCCAACAATGGTCTGGAACAGCCCTGTCCCGTTGTTGCTCCCGGGGAAGTCTGAGTGCTTCAGCATTTGTTGGGTCACTTCTCCGTAGAATTTCGTCGATATGTTGCTTAAATGGCTCTCAACGTAGATCAGCTCGTCTAGTCTGTCAAATTGCCCATCCATTTCTAAAATGGACACCTGATACAAAGTATAAGAATCATGTCAGCTCTTATACTTATCTATGAAATATTGAATTCTATGTTAGTTCAATTAAATTAGGTTTCACTGTGACTCAAAAATCTAAATTTATAAACTTTAGATCGATAATCCAATGTGAGTTGGTCTTGCTTCTTCCGGTGAGTGATGTCTCCAAACGCACTTTTACTAAGCATGAAATGGTTCAGGTAATTAAGAAAAATATGATTCGAAATTATATGGTACCTCGTTGCCAAAGTATGAGTCGGGTCCGTAGGCGAATTTGATGCCAGGGTAAGAGCAAGTGAGCTTCCTGCCGCAGGGGATCCATGAGATGGTGGAGCCTTCGTCGAACAAGTAGACAGGGCTGAAGTACTGGACACCTTCCTTCATGATCAGCTTAACTCTCAGCACCTTTCCCTCGTTGTCTCCGGGAATGAGTTGAGTTGGTAAAACCTCGATCACCGCATCTGCGTACTGCTTTTGTGGGTCTGAAAATCACACATCAAACATATCAAAAATACTCAATCAGACATGTTTTGCTCGATTTTTCGAGAGGTAAAACTCTAAATGCGCACCAATGTAGGCGTCGAAGTCAGGCTTCCTTGCTTCGATACTGGCTTTGATGCTTTCCAAACTGTGTCCTCTCTCGGCCATGTCCCTCTGCACCACTCATAATCATATTTGTCAGGAACAATATGTGATGTCATTTTCGCTATTTTTTATTTTATTTTTATGATTGACTGACTGTCATAACTTGTTTTGACATATTTATACGCTTTGAATTCGAATAAATACAAAACTCTGACTTCCAAAACACATTGCGTGACTAAATATTGGTATTATGCATGTTAATTTTGACTCAATACCTGAATCTTCCAAGCAAACTTAACATCATTGCTGATGTCCAAGTAGATGCTGAAGTCCAACAGGTCTCTCACTCTCTTGTCATACCTGCAGATTAACACATTAGTTTCCAGTTACACATTTGAGCTTCAAATTACCAAAATGCCACTTGTTCAGTCTCATTGACTTCTTAATTTGAATTGGGCTAGAGTTGACATTATTAGGCCCGTAAGGAGACCCTAAAGGGCCCAAATAATTGACCCATATGACCCATTGTAGAGCAATTAGGGCTTTAAATTGGCGGAGGATGAGGTTGGTTTAAGATTATGTTGGATAGACAAGAAATCTATGAGATTCTATTCCATTCTTCAATCCTATCTTTTAGGCTGCGATTGGTTTAGGGAAAATTTAATGAAAAGTAAAATTTGATGAAAATTAAATTACCCCATAGAACTCATTCTATTTTTTCTTGTTTGATTAATAGTGAAAATGGTGGGTACTGATAAAATATTTTTTATTTTAAACAAAATTCTCTTCATATTTTTCATCGTACAATTTTTTTTTTTCATTTTCTCACAAATTTTTCTTCTTATTTTACCACAAATTTTCTTTTTCCTCAAATATTCCCTAAACTAAACATAGCATTAGGAGATACCACTTTCTAACAATTAGGGTCCCAATAAAATTTACAATCGTACTTTTAAATAAATATTATTATAAAATTTGTGTGCAAAAATGAAATCGTTTTGTCATCAAATTAAATGATATCATTTCATTCACATAAATAAAATGATATTGTTTTCATACTCGATCAACCCTAATCCTTAACAAATTTGATAAGATCAAAATGTATTTAAGGAATCAAGCCAACTGATTTAAATAACATCATGAATTAGTTTGGATTTTTTTCATCGCACCATTTTCGACGATTCGAATAGTTCAGTCCGTAAAATAAACAATGCCTCTTTTAATATTTTGGCCTAATCTTTATCATGTGTAAGTATGTAGAAAATATGATCATCATGTATGAGTTTGATCAAGAGTTGAACAATAATTTTTTTTTAATTATTACTAGGAAATTTGACTTGTTTTATGCACCAAACACAAACCGGTGGTACTTGTTCCAATTTGTTAGTATGACTAACATTCCTTACATGGTGACACTATCAAGTTTTTAACTCAATTTTGTCTGCCATCAGGGGTATGGCCTGATAGTAAAGAGTGAGATTGATCGAATGTATGCATTATAATTTACAGTTAATAAAAAATTTATAAAAAAAACTCCATTTTATCAAACAAGAATGATATGGACATTGTTTAGTGAACTGATCCCCAGTGCATTTTGACACTGATCAAAAGATGTAAATATTGAATCTATTCAAGATTTGATGTGAGTAGATATGCATGCTCGTGTGTCAAAAATGGATACCGAAAATGTGAACGCAAGTGGGAAAAGTAGTATAAGTGTGGTCAGAGATGAGAGAAATGGAGTAATAAGTGGAGAACAGATGAAGGGACATACATGGGGTGAAGTCCTTCAATGACAAGGATCTTAGGAGGCTTGATGAGCTCAGGAGGGTCCAACAAGCCAGTAACATGATTGTAAATAGGCTTCTGAACAGCCACACCACTCTTGAGAGCCTTCACCTGCTCATACATCAAATCAAAGTCATTGGCTCTTGGGTCAAGCGCAGTCACACCCTTCTCCTTTCTCCCAGTCCTGTCCAATGAGTGGTAATCATCCAAGCATATCACAGTTGTTGTGTCACTGATGAGTGTGTTGGAGTCTGGATTGCCACCTCTTGGTGGCTCAGCCGCTCCTCCAAACACACTTGTCAACCTCCTCATGAATGTGCTCTTCCCACATCCTGAGTCAGCTGCCAGACCAATCACTATGGTGTCACCAGCTGAGCAAGTGATCACATATGACGGCCTCACTCTAGCTTTGTATATCACTTGCTGCCTCTGGCTGAACCCCAAGTGGGTCTGTGTTGGGTTGAAGATTGAGTATGTTGGGTTGAGAGAATGTGCTGTGGAGATCGCCATTCTCCTCTCTTACTCTCTCTTCCTGCCCTCCAAAAATGGCTTATAGAGAGAGAGGAAAAGATAGTGTTACTGAGGTGGAAATGGGATATGGAATTGGGTAGTTGCTATTTGATCTTGTTTTCCATCCCAATGATAGGAGAGGAGAATGTGAGATGGATATGCAATCTTGTGTTGATGAAAATAAAATGACTTCAAGTATTCTCTTAGCTAGTTTGTGTATTTGAATTTCAGTTTCCGTCACTACCCTTTTCTTTGGGACACAATTTGGAGAAATGGGTTGGGGCATTTGTGTCATTTAGGTGAAGAAAGTTTTGAAACTTCTGAAGATCAAGAAAAGGTGATTTACATTGTATGTTTGTGCTTGGGTGATGGAAAATGTAGGGATGGAATTGTGGATGATGTGCTTGTGTGATAAGTGAAGGAGTGGAGGAGCTTGGTGGTTGCCTGTTGATGCTAACAGTTTGGATATTTGTCATGCCACGTGGCGAGCTAGAGTTGGGTAATTGAGGATGAGATGTGTGAGGGTGTGGCGTGGAAGAGATATGGGGGATGATGAGAGCCTTGAGGCTTCTTCTGCATCTTCTTTCTTCACATTTTCTCAACTTCATCTTCACTGTTCACTCATTTTTTGGACTCTTTATAGACTTGTTTCTTAGCTATATTCTGTGTTCGGATCAAATTCTATGGGCGCAGAATGTGACTCACAGTGACTCCAGAGGGACCAAGAACCATTTCAGGCTCATCGCCATGTCACGGAGATGCATCATTTTTACATCAACAGCCTGATTTAAAGACAGCCGATCAAACCAACATGCTCTAAGATCTAAGGACTAATCACGGCGAGATAAAAGAACTACACATACTTAACAAACATGTAATACAAATCATGCATTTGGTACTGGCACAAGCGGAAAACTGAGATCATGAACTAATAAGAGGGATGAAACAAGTAGGAATTTAAAACACATCTCTGGAGCCTCTCGAATCGGAGCATGGATCCATGCATCATCATCTATTTGTTTCCTCTGAAATACATGTAGATTTTCTGCAACAAGCAAAGTGACACCAAATAAGAATTACAATAAACAGTATGCAAGTAATCTGCAAGACTTTCAGTATATGTTAGGCTTATGACACCCGAAATCAGATCATCCCAGATGAGAGATTATTGGAGATATGTGACACTGCCTAATTGACGACAAAGTTAATAAAGTCGTTTTTGCACGCACAGTTTTTAACTTGCAAGAATGTGGCTGGACATAATAATCTCATGAAGACAATCACTGACCTGAAGTACCCAAAAGCTAAGAAGTGACTCCAAGCAAAACAAGCCAAACCCAATCAGATAGAATATCTGCAGGGAACGCCAAGCACCAGTCAGTTTATTCACGATAATAATTCAATGAGTGGGCTATAACATCTGCCTGACAAAACTAGAATTTGCAGTTGGAACTAGAATTTTTTTCACGATGTGCTTTCTTTTACGGAAGCGCAATTCAATTAAAACTCAGGATGGGAAATTGTGTTTATCTACGAAGCAAATAACATAAAGAATATAACACACTATAACTTACACCAACTAAAATGTGATCAGAGAAGACGTCGATAGCTGCAAGGATACCCCTGAAATCACACAAAACATAAAATTTAATCACTGATGCTGACGAATAATGGCATAAAACTCTTAAAATTGATAATTAGTATATTTTTCCCATGATGTGATTCAAAACTGATTGCCTTTTCTAGGTGCACGGCAAATGAACACCACCCCGAAAAGGCAAAGAGAAGGCGGTTTGCTGACCAACATGCAACTAATAAAATTGGCCAAAAAATCGGTAACAGGCAGAACCCAACTATAAGCCCACTTACGTCAAGGACCTCCCATTGAAGATAAATGGTGGTGCAATAGCAGCAAATATACAAAAGCCCAGGTGTACCTGCAATTTGTCAGATCATTAGCCAAAACTCAAACCATCAATTGGATATAATAATTTATCTTGAAATGCGCTGCCAATGGGACTCACCAAGTAGAAAAGAAAAAACCAACCGAACTTCAGAGCACTATCTGTCCTGTGAGCATCAAAAACAAGAATAGGTTTGTGAGCATCGCATCTCCCAACTGGCTCCTTACAATGGGCGACGAAGTAAATACAGTCACATAAACAACATAGGCTAAATAAAATGACAGAAACAATAGCAACGACTAATACCTCATTGCCCGATATAACGGTCTGTACCATAGTACATACGATAGTGGAACTCCAAGCAGTGCGTAGATTACTGCAAGTAGAAATATTTTTGCGCCTGTTGAAGCATATGTTTAAAAACTTACAGTCAAGCCGTGAAGCTATAAATCAAAGATCACAAAAGATACAGCAGAAGGAAGGTGAATGCTTACCGCCACCTCTGATCCAACAAACAGTCACAGCAACAACATTGAACACAAGGCAAAGAACAATTCCTGTAAAACAACAGTTTGACTTGAGCAGCCAGAAAGGCGACACTTGGATGCCTGTAAACTTGAGAAGCTACTCTATATGTTAGGAAAATTTTTAAGTAGAAAAATATTCCAGCTTTTTTTTTATTCGAATCTATCCCACCAATTCAATAAATGAAATGGACAGATAAATCAAAAGCTGGAAGGTATAGCCATATAGCAGTAGCACCAAAAATGAACTAAAACACCAACTGAAAAAAGAATGTTCCCTCCTTACCTAACCAACTAGCAAAAGCCAGATATTGCAACTTCTGAGCATGAACTGGTATCTCATTGGCTATATCATGATGAATGATGGGAAAGAAAGGCGGCCAGTTTCTATCATCAACAGGCACATTAACTGGTAAAAGAAAAAACCACCGTTTAAACAAACTTGCAGTCTAAACAAATTCTAAAGAAGAGTCATGGGCAACAAAACATATCCAGTAATCCAAAGAGACATCTGCCATACCTTTCGAAATAGACTCCTCTCTTCGTTGCAACTCCTGACAGATAACATAATGTCACAAACATTGAAACATTTGTCTAATGGAGAAGGTATGCAAAATGAAGCAAAGCCCATTTTTGGAAAAAAAAATCAATATTGTAAGATGTATTATGCCATTGATTTATCCAAAGAGCAACCACAAATGAAAAACATGTATGAAAATAACCTTTTCCTTCCTTTTCAAATCCGCTTCCCATGCAGCAAGTTCTCTCTCTTTCTTCTTGGAGTCATGCTGCATACAAAGCAAATAAAATAGTAATAAAAAAAGATTGGTTCCTCAAATCTTGAAGAAGAGGAAGCAACTATGCGATAGTAACTTAATGTCACTTACATTCATAGTATCCAATGGAATATCAACAGTCGCATCATGCTTCTGTCCAAAACCATATGGCTCCGGTCTTGACTTGGACGAAGCACCATTCTGAAAACAATTTAGCCAACTATGTCAAGGCATGATATAACTTAAAAAAATGGAAAAAAAGAATCAGAAAACAAGAGAAACAAGTTCAACAGCAGAACATGATTTTCTCAGTTGACGACAGACACATAAGCAGATGGACTTCTTACTCAAGCGCTTCATATACTTTCAAACATTGTTGTTTTATTCAGTAAATGAGCCATTCTGGGATCTATCATGCTCGCTACATAAATAGCAACTAAAAACATAAGATCTTTCATGCAATCGTATAATCTACACACATACATATCAAGCTTAGTTCTGATTCCAGCTTAAGATGCTTGCACAAAACCACTTACAGGAATGGCACAACAGAGAACCAGACTAATTTCACTATCTCAAGCAAAATCCTAATAACCCACATTTCGAAAACCAAACAGAACAACCACATCTACTCAAACTACAAGAAACCCCGCTTCAAGATCCCGAACCACACAAACAACCAGCAACAGAAAAACCCACAACCCAAAAACCCGAAACCCATTTTCAATTTCAACCAAAACCCTAAGTAACCCCAGCAACAGGTCGAAAAAGCCCAACATCACCCCAAAATCCCACACACAAGAGCATCAGTAGATCTACAAGTAACGAAGGGTAAGTGGAGTTTACTGAAAAGGGATTGACTTCAACTTCCTCCTCGTCAAACGGGTTGGGATCGCGGTGTCGGTTCATGGCTGAGTTCCTGCTGAGTTCTTGTTCGAAAAAAACGCAGATCGAGAGAGATTATTAAATTTTTGAAATTTGAAGAGTAAAGTGTTGCAAAGAGAGAGAAAAAGGTGGTGTGTAGGCATCAACTTGGTATCAAGCAGTTATGTGTAACGCAAATGTCGGAATATGATGATTGATGAATCAGCCAACTTTTCCTTTTCCGATTTTGCCCTTCACGATATTTTGTCACTTGTATAGTGACCAGTGTTCTAAAACTTTCCGTTCCGAACCGATGAATCGTTAGGCGGTGTTGAAACGTTCTGTCTAGTCGTTTAGCCGATTAATTATTCAAGATTTTAATTTTTTATGAAAATAATAATTTTTAACCATATATATTTATAATTAATTATCAAATTTATAATTAATATATTTAACTCTGATTAATCGTTCCGATTAATCCTCACCTAGCCGATTAATCGCTAAGCGTTGTGCTTACCGCCTAACACTTTTTAGAACACTGATAGTGACCCGGTTGAGCTTCTCAAAGAAGGAAACGAAACATCATCAAAATTTTGAAAGATGAATTTAGTGGAGTATCAAGCAAGCTTGACGGGAGTCGCGATGAGCTATTTTAAAAAATTATTTGCATCATCTTACTATTACGAAAATTTAGTACCTGTATTATGCAATGTAAAGTGCAGGTTTCAAATGAAATGAATGAATTTTTAGACAATCTGCTTGATGCGCGGGAAGTCAGAGAAGTTATATTTCAGATGTGCACTATCAAAGCGCCGGATCGAGATGAATTATCAACATTCTTCCATCAAAAATTATGGCCAGTTGTAGGATGTGACATCATAAAGCTTGTTATGTAATTCTTTAATGAAGGAAAGCTAGACGCGAAACGAAATGAAACAACCATCGTTCTGATCCTAAAGACAAAACAACCCGACAGAATGACAGACCTCAGAGCTATTAGCCTCAGTAACATTTTTATAAAGATCATTATCAAAATCTTAGCTAATCAGCTAAAGGTGTTGGTATCAGAGATTATATCTCACAACCAGAGTGCCTTCGTACCAGGTCGTCTCATCTTTGACAACATCATCTTTTGGCCAATGAGACAACTCATTTTCTCAAATCAAGAAGAAAGAATGCAACATCATATGTTTCACTAAAATTGGGTATGAGTGACGCCTATGATAGGACCGAATAAGATTACTTGGAGGGAATTTTAAACAATTTGGGTTTCGCAACTAGTTGGACCCGAAAGGTTATGTTTTGTGCCAGCTCAGTCTCATATTCTGTCTATATAAATGGTCATGCTTCATAATATTTTAAACCGTCTTGGGGGATGCACCAGGGTGACCCAATCTCCCCATACTTCTTCCTGCTATGTGTAGAGGGTCTCAATGCGCTAATCGAAGCCAGTATTCTTGAAGGTAAGCTTGAAGGTATCAAGATTTGTGAAGGAACTCTAATGATTTCCTCCTTATTCTTTGCGAATGATAGCTTACTACTATTCAGAATAGAAGACCAATCAATTGCCATGGTCAAAGACATTCCTAGTAAGTCTGAACTAGCAGCAGGATAGAAGATTAATTTTGAGAAGTCTGAAATATGTTTTTAACAAGTATGCTGAGGATAATATTAGGAAATTTATCATTGATAGTTTGGGACTAAAAAAGAGGTGAGATTTCGTAGTAAGTACTTAGATTACCTTTGGGCCCCGGAATGAATAAGAGGTCAATTTTTGCTAAAATTGAAGATCGGGTGAAAGACAAGATTAATAGCTAGAAGGCGAAGCTTCTTTCAAGGGACAGGAAACAAGTTTTGATCAAATCTATTATTCAAGCAATTCCACAGTATGTTATGTCTTGTTCCATGCTCCCTTAATTGATTATGCACAATCTATCAAAGTTAGCAATTCGTTTCTGGTGGTGTTTAGGGAACAAAGATGGTGGTATTCATTGGGAGAAGGTTGCGAAAATGATGAGAGCTAAGGAGAAAAGAGGGCTCAGATTCAAAAAAATTGAGGTTTTAAATTTAGTGTTCTTAGTGAAGTAGGCTTGGAGAATTTTAATGCATCCAAATTTGATTGTTTGTGACTCATGAAGGCTAAGTATTTTAGAAACTCAACCTTATTTTCGACAGCTTTGGGCTTTAGACCTTCAGGAGTGTGGGGGTGTATTTTCAAAGCCATTCCTATTTTAAGAGCCGACTGCAAATTTAGCAGCAATGGATCAAGATGAATTTGGTTGATTTGGTTTAATGGGGAGAACAATGTAAGCATATTATTTAGCCTTTAGATGGATTGAGTCAAGGTTATGCCCAAACGAGGAGGGCCCTTCAAACATGACAGAGGTCGGACGTTTTTGGTCTAAGATTTGGAAGCTAAAAGTGGCTAATCGAGTCAAGATTTTTTTGTTTGTTTAAAGATTAAACCAATTGAACTACTAACATTTCTTATGAATTTGACAACTAAAAAATTTAACATAGAGGGCCCATAATTTCCAGTCGCCCATGGCCCACAAAATCTTAGGAACGGGCCTGGGTGTAACGATTTTGAATCCCTCGAGCACTTGCTACACAATTGTGTTTGGATGCATTATGTTTGGCGTCAATCGGGTATAAGCCAAGTATGCGCATTGCCATGTGTAGCAGCTCCGACATATTGGTTATGATGGAGGGGGCTTAAGATGAATTCGACCATACTGGAGAAACTTTTATTTAGTATATGGTGGGCTTGGAATCATCGTAAAAAAATATGTTATGATGGAATCGTATTGATGAATCCACTTCGGGCTGCGGAAATAATAGATTACCTTCTAAATGAATACAAAAGCAAGATGGACAATGTCTGGTCAAACTGTGATCACTAATTCGGAGTGGGTTCCCCACTTTTGACTCTTTGAAACTCAACTATGATGGGGCGTTAGATTTGGATAATAGAGAAGGAGTAGTAGGAATTATTCTCAGAGATCACGAATGGACAATCCGATATACGAAGAGCTTGGTAGTCGGGAATATATACGCATTCCTTGCAATGGAAGTCATTGCCTTCCTAGAAGCTTGCAAATGGATGGAGGAGTTCGATTAAAATAACATTATCTTCGACTGTGACAGTATAACAGTCGTATAGAGCGTCATTTATGGTCTAAACTCACATAATTTGGAGCTAGAGTTATTAAGATAATGTGCACAATATTTCAATTATCATTTAAGTTGAAGGTGATGAGAGGTGGAAATAATCTAGCGAATCAAATTGCAAGATTCGCTTTGGGAGTATTTCCATCTTAATCGGAATCTTTTCTTGTTCTCTGGAGTGTTTTGCCTTTATCATTTTTTGATCCGTTGTCCTC
>NQLW01000071.1:2738382-2853299 GCA_002312845.1 Kalanchoe fedtschenkoi
TTGCAACGAAATTGAACCAGGTCGTAGTTTCTTAGAAGTCATCAAAACGACATCGTTGGTTATCGCTTCAACCCAAGTTCTTCCACTCAACTCATCTTCCTGCTAGCTCGACCACCTGCAAACACGCCGTCGGTGAGATGACGTCATCATCATCGGCGACTCTGAATTACTGCTTCCGCTGCTCCAATATTCAAAGCCTGCGAAACCCGCCACGAAATCCCCCCTCTTCATCCTTGTTCCGATCTCCCTCTCGCACGCGTGTCTCCTACCTTCCGCAAATCCGCGCTTCTTCCATCTCCACCAAGCTCGAAGAAGTTCCAGCGTTTCAAGTGGTAGAAGATAAAGGTGAGTCCTTTCTTTCGTTTTAAATTTATGGTTTTGATTTGAAGCAGCAAATATTGAAATTGGATGTTGAATTTTGATTCTGAATTTATAGGCATAGTTGGGAAGGCGCAGTGGAAGGCTGCGATTGATTTCAAGTGGATTAGGGACAACAAGGAAGCAGTGGCGGCTAATATCAAGTGTAGAAAATCCAATGCTAACCTCAAGAGAGTGCTTGAGCTGTATGAGATGTACTTGAATCAGCAAAAGGTTGCATTTCTATTGATGTTTTTTTTTTAAGATAACTTTTTTTGTAGTTGGATAATGCCAATTGTTAATTTTATTCGCACTGAGAATACTCCAGGAAGTTGATCGGAACCGAGCAGAGCGGAACCTGGTTGCGAGTATGATGAAGGGGAAGAAAGAACCGGCCGAGGCTCAAAAGTTAATTGAGCAAGGTTCGAACCAAGTGAAATTTTTTTTTTATGACGTCGTTGGTTGAAGGCTGTTGTTGCTTACACTCATTGGGGCTCTTTATCTGTAGGGAAAATGTTAAAGGAAGAAGCTGTTTCGCTGGAGAACGACTTGCTTAGAATGATGGACGAGCTTCAGATGGAAGCGCAGTGTATACCGAATATGACGCATCCCGATGTTCCTATCGGACCAGAAGATTGCGCGGTGACTAGCAAGACGGTATCGTTGTTGCTCTTTTGGTACCTATTCTGTCACTTGGTATTTTTTCTCGTGTCTGTTTAATGCGCCTCTTTGCTGTTCGTTGATTTGGATACGCTTCTTCTAGGTAGGGAGTCCTAGAGAGTTTAACTTTCCTATCAAGGATCACGTCCAACTGGGCAAAGATCTCGACCTCATTGATTTTGACGCTGCTGCCAAGGTAACCGATGGTTTCCTTGAACTGGCAGTGATCTAAATCCGGTGTTCATTTGCATCTGCGGTGATTTTCTATGTAGGTTAGTGGATCAAAATTTTACTATTTGAAAAATGAAGCTGTTTTGCTGGAAGCGGGCCTCATAAACTGGACTCTTTCAGAGCTTATGAAAAGGGGATTCACAGCTATTACCACTCCAGAAATAGTGAGATCCTCTGCGGTTGAAAAGTGTGGCTTTCAACCACGTGGGGAGAACACTCAGGTATGTTCCTATTGGCCGTTCAATCTCTAGATGGTTTCAATTGTTGTTGCATATCGCCTGGGGATTTTAGTTACCAACCCGAAACAAATTGGTTGTCGTTGTTTCTTGACATTGTTGCAGGTGCCAGTTATTAATTCCTGCTAACATGCGATTTTGCTTCCTTGAAAATGAACTTGCTGTCCCTACTCCTAGCTGGCTTTTTCGACTTTTCTAAGTTGTTGGACTGCTTAGTCCAAATTTTTTAGTCCAAAGGAGTACACCCTTATTTGGTAATGAATTGGCAGGTTTATTCAATTGAAGGAACCGATCAATGCCTTATCGGCACAGCAGAAATACCAGTCGGTGGAATCCATATGGACTCCATTCTTGCCGAATCATCGCTACCTTTAAAGTACGTGGCTTACTCACACTGCTTTCGCACCGAGGCAGGTGCCGCTGGTAGTGCAACCAGGTAAATACTGAGCTTTTTTCATGTGGTAGTGCTGTTTGTTTTCTTACACTCGAGTGACGCAGTTTCAGTTTTACAGAAAGCTCGAATACATGTTTATGTTCGTACGTAAAATTTAGGCAATTTTAAACAGGGGCCTTTATCGAGTCCACCAATTCAGCAAGGTGGAGCTGTTCATACTTTGCAAACCGGATGATAGCGAGAAGTATCACGAGGAATTGGTTCGGATCGAGGAGGAACTATTTTCATCGCTAGGCCTTCACTTCAAGTAAGAATTTACCACTCTCCCTTATAATGTGCTTCGCCGGCTGGTTTCATTAGACATTGGGCTTATCTGAGGATCACGTCAGGATTTTGGACATGGCTTCAGAGGATTTAGGCGCTCCAGCATATCGCAAGTATGACATAGAGGCATGGATGCCAGGGTTAGGGCGTTACGGGGAGGTATGTCTTCAATAATCATGCTTTTGTTTCACCATTTCGGCTTAGATTCCGCACACGATTCTTTTGGCTTTTATTATGCGCCAGTGAGATGTTTTACTTCTAACTTTGAACACTAAGCATTAGGTGCAAATTTGCAGATATCAAGTGCCTCAAATTGCACCGACTACCAAAGTCGACGATTAGGTATCCGGTTCCGTCCCTCGGAACCCGCGTCTGCCAATCCAAAAAAGGGCAGGAGCAGTCTTGCATCACCTCAATTTGTACACACACTAAATGCAACTGCGTGTGCAGTGCCTAGGATGATCATTTCGTTGCTAGAGAACAACCAACAAGAAGATGGTTCAGTCACCATTCCAGAGCCGCTGAGGCCTTACCTGGGCGGTCTTGCGGCTATAACTCACAAATCTCTCTAGTATTTGACATTAGGTTGTTCTGATAATATATTCAGATGACTTCCCCTTACACTAAAGTGTGATAATTAATTATTCACAAAATGTTAAGGTCAAAGTTAAATCAGTTGCTGTAAATAAAGCATCGTGCTAGATTGGAGCTAGGTTTACCTCAATTTTAGGTAAATAGTCAGAATCATCCGACCTGCAATTACAATGGAGATCTATATTGAAGTTTTGTTGCGAGTTTCGTGTCAGAGGTTGAATTGGTGTGTTTCATTGTGGGGCTTTGTTTTTTGTCTTCTGACTAGAGGTGCAAACGAGCCGAGCCGAGTATTGCACTACTCGAACTCGGCTCGATTAATATTTGTATTGGCTCGAACTCGACGAGCTTTTATAGTAAAGCTCGAACTCGATTCGCTAATTTTTTCTTAAGCTCGATCTCGGTTCGCAAACTACTCGAACTCGAGTTATGTTTTGAATTACTCGAAACTCGGGTCGAACACTACTCGAGCTCGGCTCGAAAAATACTTGAACTCGAACTGTAACTAAACTACTCGAACTCGGCTCGAAAACTACTCGAATAAGTAAAACATCATTGTAAAATAATTATAAAATAAGTATCTCACCAATTAAATAAGTAAAATAAATATTAAATGTGTATTAAACGAGTATTAAATGAGTAGTACTAAATAAGTATAATTCGAGTAATAAACGAGTACTATTCGAGTATTAAACGAGCTTGTTCACGAACAAAACCGAGTCGAGTACTAACTTGCTCAAACTCGGCTTGTTTATTAAACGAGCCTAAAATTTTTGCTCCTACTTGACTTGTTTATAATCGAACGAGCTTTGATCGAGTATTGACCGAGTACGTTCGCGAGCCGCTCGCAAGTGTATCGGTTTGTTTGCACCCCTACTTCTGACAGCGAACCGCGTCGACTGCATGAAGCGGTTCGTAGTTAGACAATATACGGCGTTTTTAACTTAAAAAAACGTTGTATATTGTCTTTTGATAGAATATTTAACGTTTCTACAAGCGTCGTCTAATGCATGGAAATAGCATATACAACGTTTTTAAGTAAAAAAAGTCGCGTATAGTTGTTGGGCCTGGCTATATACAACGTTTTTAACTTAAAAACGTCTTATATAATTTATATTTTTTATTAAATAATATTACTTTATACGGCTTTTTATCTTAAAAGCGCCGTATATAATTATAATTACTTATTTAAATCAACTTTTAACTGTTTACAGAGGTTTGTTTAAAGTTAGATTCAATGTGAATGCAAGGTTTGTGAGAATGAAATTTTTGATAATACTGAGTTGGCAATACACAAATTCTGTATGACATGACACAAATCTACTTTTAGGTTTGTTTCAATGTGAATGCCTTTCACAATTGTGAATCGCAAACTATTCTAATTGAGATTTATTTAGTGATGTGACACATATCATCAAATGTTTATATTCAACAATCTCCCCCATTCACTTGAGAAATTAAAAATTAGACGCGAGTTGAATGAATCATATTCGGACCAAATCTTATTCGATTTTTATCCAACTAAAATCTGTTATCCGATTATGTGCGATCTTATAGGTTTATTTATAATTAGTCATGGACTAAATTTTAATAATAATAAGCGGTCTGTAATAAGGTATAATGATTTATAATTATCATGCTCCTCCCCCCCACCACCCCTCATAGGCCACCTCTCCTTTTTCTCTTCTTGTCGCTCTCCTCATCTAGGGTAGGCCTTTAGACAGCGCACGCGGAGCGACCACATAACACCTCCAATTTTGAAAGGTCCCTAGCCTAAAGTCTCCCCTCGCACAAAAGACCTCCAAGTTTTGGGAGGCCAAAAGCACAAGCGCCTTAAATGCGCCTAGTCTGAAGTCACCCCAACACAAAAGGCCTCCAAGTTTCGGATGACCAAAAATATAGGAGCCTTAAAGGCCCCAGGATAAGGTCTCCCCTCACGCAAAAAACTTTCAAAGTTTAGGGAGGCCAAAAGCACAATAGCCTTAAAAAAGCTGAGACCTTTAAAACAGGAGCAGTCCTTGACATTCACAGTAAAATTTTAAAAAACTGCTATAAGATATAACTGCACACACTTTGAAGTTGAGCGATGTGGGACAAAAGACATAGAATTTATTTTATTTGTCTCTATCCCACATCGATGAGAAATCAAAGTAATATGGAAGAAGCTTCCTATGAATTAACAAGGCATAACATTCTAGTTCTAAAGGTCATTTCAAGCTTATTTAGCGCATCACAAATAGATTTTTTAAGATGTTTTAATTAAATTTTGAGCATTGTTAGCTGCTTTATACTTTGCTATTTTATGGTTAGTTTTGTTTGAAGTTTTGGCTCTCAGAACATCAGGTTAGTGTCAAACATTGTATGGATAGTAAGTCACATGTGCCTGGATTTTCATGGCGTGTATTATTGCTTTTTCAATTGCCTCAACCTTCATGTTGTATATTAAGAGAAGTCGGTCAATAATAAGAGAAGAGTTGAGAACTTCAGCGCATGACATAATCTACTTAATCATCAAAGCTTCACTTCAACAATAATTAAATACATTGAGTGTGATTGAAATCTTAAGAAGTTAACAAATTTGACATTCCATATCCTAGACACTACGGTAAAACACCTTTATAGCCAACCTTTGAGATATAGCCAATACATATCTCAAAGCTTACCATTTTTTCTCTGTTTGGGTTTCATTAGGGGCCTCAAAATTTGATTTCTCAAATGACCCCCAAATTCTCCGAACCAGCCCTGCCCTCACCCAACGCACTTCGCCACCCTTCCCCTCTTTGATCCACCTCTTTTCCACCCCTCTGATCTGCCTCCCACCCCCACCCATTCGATATATCCTCATACATCCACTCAACCTCTCCCCCTCTCATATTCGCCCACTCCTCTCCACTTCGTATATAGTAATATAATTTTATATTTATTTTTTGTTTGGTTGGACTGTGTGATTAATTTGGTTTGTATTAGGATTGTGATGATGATCCTTTTATGTTTTGTTTAGCATTTGATTCGGTTGATTCTATTTTTGTTGCATGGAGCTTTTGATTTGGCTTGTGTTATATGTTATGCTTTTGAATTAATTTTATGGTAGGTTATACTTTAGATTCAGTTAAACTTTTGATTTAGTTTGTGCCATGGAGTGTGTTTCGTTAAGTTTTTTTTTTCTAGATTTTGTTTAGATTAAGTTATGCTTTTGAATTAGGTTTGTGTTGGATTCTTGATAGGCCCGTTCATCATTTTCAGGTGTTGACAGTTTCACTGTCATTGTTGCTTCTTGTTCCACATTGCTTGCTAAAGTTCATGGCCTTTCTCGAAGCTAAATAGTGCAATATTAAAATTTGAACAGGTACAAAAGGAAATAAGGTTCATGAGAATCTGAAGTGATGTGGTATAATGAGATTTGTCAAAACAATTCAGTATTGATTTAGTTAATGAAAAAAAGATAGTCAATATGATCATGTGTTGGTGATTCCATTTGTGGTACAATGAACCTTTGACTCAGTTGTGCTATTATATCGTGCTTTAGATATGGATGAGTCATTGATTCAGCTTATGTTCCGTGCGCTTGATGAATTTTATGCATGTTTGTAATTTAGATTGAATTTAGCCATTGATTTAGTATATTTGAAATAAGTACGTTGTTTAACATGAGTTATAGAGCTTGTCAATGAAAAAATAAGAAGTCGATATTATTAAGTCATCTCATTGTAGCATCCAATTTTGTTAAAATATTTTCTAGTTTTGCACCCACCTTGATTTTCATTGCCCTAACTTATTTCTCAATACATTATTCTTTACAAATTTGGGGCACTTGAGGACAAGATCTAGCAGTAACCAGAGATAAGTTAAGTAAATTAGAGACTACAATTGCTCACAAGATCCACATGGGCGATGTTGAATTTCAGAATAATTTTTTTTAGAGCTAAGACTCGTCATATTATAATGTAATCCATCTAACACATTGGGTTATATGTAATCAGCTGTCTGATTAAAAAATCCAAAAATTCTATCAAATATTTTATGATGTTACATTACAATACTGTTTTTCTAATATTATGAATTATTCAAAAAAGGATGGCCACCTATATTGTTTATGTGCATAGAAGATCATACTGATCAGTGGGTGCAGGTGCACTGATTATTGTGATTCTTTTGGCACATCACTAGAAATCATTGAATCTCAAATCATTGGTACGAGTGTCAGCACTTAATAGCCAGTCATGCACAAAATCTAATTTTTTTTTATGAATTTAACTAATTTTTTTGTCTAGTTGCAGAGGTATTTGTTAGTCTGAGACATATCAAATCTCAATAGTCGTATGAGACGCCTCTTTTTAGTTGCGCTAACATCAAGAAAGCATATTGGCTGTGTCGCTATTTGTGCAGTTAATGATTACTCTCTCCGTCATCTAATACATGTCGTTTAAGGTTAATTTGAGTAGATTAAAGTGAAGTTAATGCTAGCGGTTGAATAAATTTAATGAGTGAGTTGTTGGTGTTTTTTTTTAAAAAATCGTGCAAAAAATAAATTTGGTAAATTATTACTGGTGATGAATGATTTTTTTATTAATTATGATAAAGAAGTGATTAATGTTTGACGTTTAAGCATATTTGTTGATAACGTTTTAATTATTTAAATGATTCTGCTAGATGTTCTTTGGTACAAGAAAATGAAGAGAGGGTTGAATGCGGAAGATAATTGAGTCAAGTTAATGGCTCGCATGAGTTTGATGATTAGAGTGTAGGATCACAAAGTATTTATTCACTCTGTTCTGTATTTTGTATCCTTTTTATGATTTAGGTTTTTTTATTTGATAATTTTGGAATCAAATTTCTAAAAATAAAAAAATAAAAAACTTCATAGCGAATAACTATTGATCATTTGCAAATTTGGTCACCTTTTGGTTATGGAAATTGTCAAAAATTTGTAGTTCATAATTTTCTTATTTTAATCTGTTTAGTTTAATGTAAAATAAATAAGAAATAAAAATCTTCGTTAATGAATAGCATTATGTTGGTCGCAAAGATATGACTAAATTTGACTGCTAATTTGGCGCTAAGTGATCGCAATTTTAGCGACTGAAAATGTTTAGTCACTAGTATCTAGTTGCTAATCTCACGTCCGATATTTCGACAATCACTTTTTTTGACAAGTGAATATAATTGTCAAGACTATCGCAAACAGTTTTCGGACTACATGAACAACCGATTCACAATCAAAAGGTTCAACCACAAATTCTGATTTTTTTTACAGGGCAAATAACTAACTAAAGGAATTGAACAAATGTGTCTCTTGGTCTCCTTTCTTTGGATATTGGGGAACTCAACTGAGTTGCTGACCCCACCCTAAAGAATTGATATCTTTCTTTCATTATTGCGAAAGTCAATACAAGCCACCTATTCGCCTTATGCAACATATACTGTGAGAGTGGACTGAACCTGATAGACCCTCCCAAACCGCGGGTTACTACTACATATTGTCAAACTCGGCTTAACAATGTACATATCGGCTAATTAGATTTTTTGACTCACTCCATAATTTAATTTTTCTTTTTCAGACCAGTAATCATTTAGCAGCTGCAATGTTTGAATTATCAGCGATCGAACTCTTCAGTAAGATGTCATCTAGTGTCCAATAAATTTTCCTTTGATCATCGTTTGATTTGTTTATTTATTTTTCCTACTTAGTTAGATGGTGTTATGTTGTAATTATGAAGGATCCTAATTGGTTGCCTTTATACAATTTAATTTAAAACCATTTATATTTATTTGGTATTTAAAACCTACAGTTTTGTTCTAATATGAATGTTTAAGTCTTGGGTATATGAGGTTGGCTTAATTTAAAGTTAAACGTCGACCGCGATATATATTTTTGATTGTGATATATTAAAACTTTTATTTTGATATTATTTTTTTACATATGACGGTTAAAAATTGAGTATTGCAATATTTTATAATTTATTTTATGATAAAATATTAAATTATTTTATTTATTAATTCATTAATAAATTAATTTATGATTCAGATAATTTTCTCTAAGATCAATTAAAAAATATAGCAAAACTGACTTCAATTTTTGATCAAATCAAATAAAAAAGTTTTGAAAAAAAAGAGTCTAATAATCAAACGTTCACGACTTGGATCAAAGTTAATCCAATTTATTCTGAAGTTTTCAATGCTTTTGTATACAACAAACCAAAGTTTCAGTGACAACCAAGGGAGTGTGGTGGTTTCTTGATACGCAAGAGTTTTCTTTGTTCTCTTTAGAATTGGTGAATTGCACTTTATATGCGTAAAATATAAATCATATTATATGCGTAAAATATAAATCATATTATATGCGTAAAATATAAATCATATTATATATTACTAATATTTCTGTTGAAATTTATAAGATAAGAAATTGGTAAGCATTTCGGGACGAGGAATTTTTGGATGGACATAGTTCATGTGGTTGACTGTGGACACCGTCAATAATAAACTCTAACATGATATTATGAAAAGTTAAAGTGATACCTAACAATTCACTATTAATTTTAAAATTTTAAAATTTTTTAACGCGTCAAGTGAATAATTAAAATATCACGTGATGGTTTCTCATGGGTGTGTTCAAAATTCATACGGTGGACTGTGTCAAATAAAAAATTTCTCTCCTTTTCTATAACTGATAATTTTTATTTATCTACTACTATAACAGAATAGGATTTCTGTCCCGATGCTCCTGAACCGGTCGGTTCGGTTTGAAATTGATCGGTTCGGTTTCTAATTTTACAAAAGCGTTCGGTTTACAGTTTCATATTTTAAAAAGGGATGACTAATAATTTGGTTTGATTTTTAATTTTTATCGAACCGAACCGTCGGGACGCCGAGTGCCTTTAATCGTTCGGTTTACAGTTTCATATTTTAAAAAGGGATGACTAATAATTTGGTTCGATTTTTAATTTTTCTCGAACCGAACCGTCGAGACGACGGGTGCCTTTAATCGTTCGGTTTACAGTTTCATATTTTAAAATGAGATGACTAATAATTTGGTTCGATTTTTAAATTTTTTTGAACCGAACTGTCGGGATGACGGGTGCCTTTACTCGTTTGTAAATAAAAAAATGTTCTTATATGAATGGTGTTGTAATATGTACTATATTAATGGGCAATTGCGTCATTCTTTAAAAAAAAAAAACCAAGCGAACTGTTTAACATCTGAAAACCCTAGAAACCGAACCATCTTCCATCAGACACCTTCACAACCGCGCTCCGCTTCTTCTCTGCTCCTCTTCTTCGTCTTCCGCCCATTACAACCGATATGGGCAAGAAGCTCAGAGACGCCGACACACTCGTGGCCGAGGAAGCACCCAGCTCAGATACCAAGCGGAAGAAGAATAAGAAGGACAAAAAGAACAAGCTCCAAACCGACGCCACATCCAACGGCGAATTGGCCCACAAGAAGCGCAAGCTGGACGGAGAAGAATACAAGGAAAAACCCACCAATGAATTAGCCAATGGCGGCGGTGGCGCTGAAGACGAGCTGACGAAGGAGAAGAAGCTTAGCGTGGTGGTGTCTGGGAAGGACGTGGAGGAGAAGAGGTACGCAGCGATGGTAAAGTTCGGGGACGCCAAGCTGCCTGATGAGGTTTTGGAGTGCTGTAAGACGTTTACTGAGCCGTCGCCGATTCAGTCGCGAGCTTGGCCCTTTTTGCTTGATGGTCGGGATTTTATTGGCATTGCTGCGACTGGATCAGGTTTTTGAATTCTTGAGTCTGCAAACGTTTGGCTTTGTGAATTTGTATGACTTTTGGTGTGTTGGGTTGACTTGTTTTTTAAATTTTGAGTTGACTTATGTGTTTTTGCAGGAAAGACACTGGCTTTTGGGATTCCGGCGATTATGCATGTTTTGGGGAAAAGGAAGGGTAAATTTTCCAAGAAGCGAAACCCACTTTGTTTGGTTATGTCGCCTACTAGGGAGCTAGCTCAACAAGTATGTGCTTGTCTCTTCTTTGCATTAGCCCGGTAACATGTTTTGAAGTGATGTGAATTATAGCAGTTACAAGTGCAGATGATTAAACCGATTTTTAACGAGCTGATATGTATGCTTTTTAATCACAAAACTTTGGGAAAAATGAATAAATATGTAAACTTCAGTAATGCAGAAAGGCGGGAATGTCCATAATTTTGACATGTTGGTGTGGTCGGCATTGTGTCGCATTATTGTGTTTTAAATGGTCAATCAAATTACAGACAGATTCTCATTGATTGGAAATGTGGGTGTTGGTGGCAGATTTTTGATGTAATTTCTGATGCGGGGAGGCCTTGCAATGTGTCTTCAGTTTGTTTGTATGGAGGGACGAAGAAGGGTCCTCAGATAGCTGATTTAAAGGCTGGTGTTGTAAGTTTTTTCAAATTGTTCAATAACTTATTACTGGTGTTAATCTAGATAAACAGTGCAGCTGAACTTGAATAGAGCATATTTATACATGGCTATGGATTTGTTTACCTTTTGCCTTACCATCAGGATTTTGTTATTGGAACTCCTGGTCGGTTGAAGGACCTCATGGATATGGGTGTTTGCTCCCTCTCAGAAGTATCTTTTGTTGTAAGTCTTATGTCACTTGTGTGAAAGGATTACATTTATCTTTCTTCCATGCCACCTTGAAGGATATACCTCAGAATCATGCATGTGCCTTTTTGCATTTGGCATCCCTACTATTTACTGATTATCCATGGGATGGCTAGCTGAATAGGAATTGTGCATTTTTGTCTAAAAATAGCCGTTTATTTTCGCAAGGTTCTTGATGAAGCTGACAGAATGCTTGACATGGGATTTGAACAAGAAGTCCGCGCAATATTAAGCAAAACATCCTCAGGTATGTGCGACAATAACCTTTCGAGCATCAACAATAGATTTCATGGAGCATACATTTTTTGTGCATTTATGCGGGTGGTATTTGCTGAAACGTTTTAAGTGTCTATGGATTGTTGGCTGCTAACCCAGCTCTTTCATATCATCTCAATCATTCACTCAAATTTCACTGTCAAGTCATACACTTTCTTGGATTTTCGACTGCCACTGAGGTTTATTTATGTCATTATAATACAACTTAACAACCCATCCTCAGTTCGGCAAATGGTAATGTTCAGCGCAACGTGGCCTCTGGCAGTACATCAATTAGCGCAGGAGTTCATGGATCCCAACCCAGTTAAGGTGTGTTTAGGTTTTTAAAGCCCCATTATGTTCTACTCTAATTTAATTGCTTTATACCAAAAATACATTTTTAAACTTTTGAGGAATCCAAATCGATGAAATAGGTTGTGGTGGGATCAGAGGATTTAGCTGCCAACCATGATGTTATGCAGATTGTAGAGGTATTTCTGCTAACTGTCTCCAGTGGGTTTTGTAATGTTCTAAAGGGGTTTGCATCAAAACAGTTTCTTATTTCCTTCAGGTGATCGAAGATCGTGCTCGAGACCAGCGGTTAACCGCTTTACTTGAAAAGTATCACACGTCACAAAAGTATGAAATCTCTCATTTAGTAGAGACAATGTTATTTCTTTTCTCTTCTATAAGCTCATCATTGTGGCTGTTGCATTAAGTTTGTGAATTTACACTGCATTCACCAATGACTCCTGAATGTATAGTTGTTTAAAAGTAACTTGTTTCGTTTTTGGCTTTTTTTATTCTTACCCTGCTTTGCGTGCTCTTGAGCAGGAATAGGGTGTTGGTCTTCGTGTTGTATAAAAAAGAAGCTGCTCGTGTTGAAAACATGCTGCAAAAAAGGTAAATATGTTTTCATAATCGTATGATTATCACATAAGCTCACATTTTAAAACTATTATTTGTTTTGTTTGAGCTTTAATAGTTACAAACAGTTGCAGTGTTATCATGTGATTAAACAGTATGGTGTATGTCTTTGGTGGAATTATTGTCCAGTGTCATTAAATCTTGGGCATTCAGAATGAGAAAACAATAAGAGAAGACTGTGTTACAACAGCCAGGAGAAGCTTCTATCCTTGGTTCATGTAGATTATTTATTAGCTATGGCTTTAAATCTCTTGTACTTGCATGCTCTCTCGTAGCAGGGATAGGATAACATTTCATATATGAGTTGGCAAGTTGTTTAATATTATAGAATTAAAATTTATCAGTTTTTTCAGGCTCTCATTTTTTTAATTGAAGAATTGTTTAGAAAGTCTATAGGTTAACATAATTGTTATATCATATATGAGCAATTTACGTGGATACCAACTTCTATAACTGGCAACATCATTACTTCAGGTGTCCTGACTTTAGATAATATTGCTGCCTAAAACAGAAGTCAGTTTTTATATTATCCGGTTCATTTTATATTTCTAGGGGTTGGAAAGCTGTTTCGATACATGGTGACAAATCACAAGAAGCGAGAACGAAGGCATTGTCATTATTCAAGGAGGGAACCTGTCCTCTGATGGTACGATTTGAAATTTAGAAACTAAAAATTAGTGAGCTTATCACCATTCACAGAACCTTTTACCTACATGGGAACGCAAATCTAGCCCTCTTCCAAGGCTGAGCGGCTAATTTAGACGGAGAACTTTGCGTGTATAGTAAAAGATGTTGTCTAATGAGAAGCATTTAGCCTGTACTCCGAACACATGTTTACATTTAACTTAATGGGGTCTGCAAAACCACATTTCTTACCTGGACAGTGCTTTTGGCTTATAAGAAATCTCTAATCTTTTATCATTCTCTTCTGGCATTCGTGACCATATTTCAAAATTTTCATCTGTCCGTAGATTGCTACGGATGTAGCTGCCAGAGGGTTGGACATTCCAGATGTCGAAGTGGTTATCAACTACAGCTTTCCTCTCACAACTGAGGACTATGTTCACAGAATAGGAAGAACTGGACGGGCTGGTAAGAAGGGTGTTGCTCACACCTTTTTCATGCAGGAAAACAAGGTGCTCCTCTATTTCAGTCGTCTTAGTTTATTTATACCCCAAAGTTAGACTGGGTACTTTTAATAACATTGTATCGATGATATGGTTAAAACGCTGTCAGGGACTTGCTGGAGAGCTTGTCAACGTTCTGAGAGAAGCTAAGCAAGTCGTCCCTGAATCACTCCTTAAATTTGGCACCCATGTGAAGAAAAAGGTACAAACATACACAATGTCGTTCTGCATTTCCACATCTCACCAACCCTTTTCCTCAAAATTTCCGAATCAGTTGAAGGAAATAACTCAATACGTTCCCATGGAACTTAATTGCTGAATTTGTCATCATTATGTATTTTTGTAAGTGCTTCTTGGTATTATGCCACTCAGTATTTTTGTAACCTCGATCCCCTTGCAGGAATCAAAGCTATACGGGGCTCACTTTAAAGAAATCAGCGCAGATGCACCCAAGGCAAAAAAGATTACATTTGGCGACTCTGACGATGAATCATAAATAAATAAACCAAGGAAGGTGGATGCTGCTCCTCCGCCGTTTACTATCTCCATTGCGGCACAAACAGCTGCAAACAAATTTTAGCCACCAAGGAAGTTGATGGGTCTATTTATCGAATCGCATCATAGATCAAATCCAGCCTGTGCAGGAGTTGATCTTATACCGCCATTACAATTTTTGTACTATTGTTTCTTTCTTTAACCAGCAACAGTTCTGTATGAGGTAACAGTTACATATATGAAGTTTTGTTTCCATTTGGATCGGCAGATACTGCAAAATTCATGTATATGCTACAGTTTTGTTGTGACTGATGCTTGTTTGTCTATTAGATTCTTTCCAAAAGCTGTCTAGCTGTAGTTTGCCCCAAGAGGTGACTACAAGATGTAACTTGAAAATCGGATTGTTTGGAATGGAATGGTCCACCTTACAGTTTAGAAGCCAGAGCGTTTCGAAGCGTTCTGCGAAGGATCTTTCCAGCAGGGGACCTTGGTATTGATTGGACGAATATCACCTGCCTCACTTTCTTGTGAGGCGCGACCTGTTTCAAGAGTGGAGATGGGGTGGGTATTTGCAGGTGGGAGAATCACAGATCTGGAGCCACAAGGGAAACAATGGAGTAACCTTTTGAGCAACATAATCCATCACTGCTTTGTGAGAAAGAGAGCTCCCTTCTGACCTGACAACAAAAGCCACCGGCACCTCCCCAGCCACTTCATCTTTTCCACTGCAATCACCATCCATCAGAATGTTGAAGCGGAACACGGCAGACACAAGAAATGAACATGTAAGTCAGAAGTGGAATGAGCGGAAGCCCCCATGTGAGAATGAGGCTTACGCAGTGACTGCAGTGTCGTCTATCTCAGGATGGGAAATTAGAGCTTCCTCAAGATCACCTGGTGCAATCTGCAATCAGATTCACACTATGAACATGGAGGGGGTAAAGGGAGAGCTAAACATAATGAGAATAACAACTTGAGAGGAAATAGAGTCAGTCATTACCTGAAAGCCCTTATATTTTATTACGTCTTTCAAACGATCCACAATGTACAGATAACCATCAAGGTCGAAGAAAACGATGTCTCCTGTTCTCAGCCAACCATCCTTGTCCACAGCTTCCCTGGACGCTTCCTCATTATTCAGGTACCCTGACAGAGACAGCAAATTGTCTTGTCTCACCTTAACCTCAAAAAACATTTTAACTCCTCGAGTCCAATGATGTCTTCTTCCTCGAAATAAATATTTTAGGATTTCTATCATCAAATTATTATTTTTTTTTTAAAAAAATTCCATTCTGGTGCAATCTCCATCAAATAAACCTAATGGAAAGAAGCATGATTAATCTAATGAAAGGAATATGTTGAATATCATAGAGCTTCCAAAAGAAGGAACCGGACAAGAGATGGTGGCCAGCCACATTTGAAAGATGCTTACCATACATACAGCTTACAGACAACAAATAGTATTCGATACCTTTCATAATGCCAGGTCCCCGCAGCCACAGCTCACCGGTCAAGCCTGGAGACATTAGGGAGCCTGTAACCCAATCCACCACCTTGGCTTGCATATTAGGCGCCAGTAGTCCGACTGAGAAATACTTGCGGAGATTTCTGGTGTTGAAGCCCCGGGTCCCCACTGCGCTAGATTCTGTCAGACCGTATCCCTGTATAAAGTCCACATGTGGTAATGCCTGAACAAAATCATCGATCACTTTTTTGGTTGTATAACTTGCACCGACGGAAACCTGTTTCAAACTCCTCAAGCTACCAGCACAACCACCCTTTGCTTTCGCCGCAAGTGCTGCCAGGATAGGAGGCACAACAGGGAAGTGGGTCACTTTATGCTGAGCAATAGCTTGCACAGCTTCATCTATACTGAACCTGCTCATCACAACGATGCCAGACCCCAGAGACAACAGCCCGATGACAAACAACGAAAGACCGTATATATGAAACATTGGCAAAGCGGCCAAGTAGACATTGCTGGAACTCGTCTCATCATACTGTGAGGCCTCACACCGAACAAATAGCTCCGCTGTAGCGATGAGGTTTCCATGACTCAACACTACTCCTTTGCTGGCACCAGTGGTACCAGAGGAGTACAATATGGCTGCTGTGTCATCTTGATGTATAGCCGGTCTTGAAATCAGCTTAACATCCCCTCTAGGCTTGAGTAGATCACAATACTCCATGAATTCCTGATTGGAGCTGAAAGCGTCGGGCACCTGAATGGCGGACACGCCCATCTCATTCAACTTCTCCACATGTTTAGCCCCACAAAACCCAAGCTTCACATTGGCATGAGCTGCTTGTTTCTGTACTTCAAACTCGCTGCTCAAAGGACTCATAGAAGTGACGACGCCACCAGCGTATAAAACACTCAAAAACAGGACGGGGAACAGCAGAGAATTAGGTAGTAAAATCAGCACAACATCACCTTTCTGAATACCCTTTTCAATCAGGCCGAAGGCCATGGATTGGACCAAAGGGAAAAGGTCGGAGTAGGAAACTGAATACCCAGCTGCTGAATCAATCAAAGCCGTCTGTCCATCATGTTTCTGAGAAAACGTGAACGTGACGACGTCGATATCCGGCCGTGTTGGAAGCTGCACGGTAGGGTGTAAGCTTGTGTAAATCCCGGTTTCCGGGCAAAACCAATCGAGCCCAACTGGGTTGATGCTGTCGTTGCAAACCACAACGACGCTATCATTGTACGACATTTTCAGGAGATGCAGTGCCCGTGGGAGATAAACGCTCGATCAAGTGGCAAACGGAAAAAGTAGAGATGAGAAACGGAAGAAGATTTCTGGCAAAGGTGTGTGATTGAAGGGAACCGCCCGATGAAATATATGTATAGCCGTAGGGAGAGAGATTATTGGAAGGGAGTTGGTGTAGGGCCCTATGAATGTGGACCGTTGCATGAAAAGGGCAAGTAAGGCACATCCGACTAGGTTACCACAGCATTCATTCTCAGCCTCTTTATCAACAGGCCGCTGAAAACATCATCATGATCAACCTAGTTTGCTTAATCATTTGTTTGGAACTATACAACCTTTTTCTCTGATTAAATTGAAGTTGTGATTCACACACATGTTACACATTCTAGAGCAGCCAGGTCCAACTTTGCTTGATTTGAAGAGAAATTTTTGGGTGGTGGATTATGAACTCACCAATGCGGGTGACCTCATGTGGCATATTGACCAAACACGTGACGTGTTAAAAAAGTTTAAAAAATTTCACAACCAATACGGAATTCTCACGTGTCATTTTGACTTTTCAAGTGTCACGTGGCTTCACCGTATTGGTGTTGTCCACAATCGACCTGGTGTGACTAATGCGGCCAACTTTTCGTGACTGAGTATTGAGACATGAAATGGGAGAGGAGAGTAGAAGATTAGAGGATTTTAGGAGAAAGGATGGGGAGTAGGTGACGATGACATGAGGAGAGGAGGCGACTATCGGGGGAGGAGATGCAATATAGGGCTAATTTTGTTCGATTCCTTTCCTTTATCTCATGTGCACTATTTTGTAGAGCGTATTCTGAAAATACAATATTTCAAAATATATACTTAAGTTTACTAAAGTAATAGAGCTACCCCTTAATCTCTAAACATTTCTCATTAGTCCTTCATTCCCCAACATGGCATCCTCCTTCGGAGAACCTTGTCCTCAAGGTTCAGTAGAACCAACCTGAATCCTGGTGGTCTTAGTGATGGATGACAGTGCGTATTTTTGACCCCATATAGATGTCAATTAACATTTCAGGGATCACTGCAGTCAAATAAAATCGGTAAGTACCGAGTCGAACCAAGAGGAGCACAAGGCTTGCTAGGCGTTGGTAACCTAATTAATATCTATTTAATTCTAGACAAATGAGTGAAAGTTGTTTTAAACTAATTAACTAAGAATTAAAACTGAAAGTAACGACACAGAGGTAGAATCGAACAGAGAAGATAAGTATCCTGAGATCTACTTCACCTAGGTTGCGTGCAAAACTAATCATGTGATTTAGGAGCAAATTAATCATCAAAATCATGCAATTTCAATAATATTGCGTATCACTCAATAATTTACATGCGAGTCCGATTTCTGGGTGTTCCTACGCAGCAAATTATTGACTACAATTGATTTCGTATAGTGTTATTTCCCGATTCTGGTCTTCGTAGTCCAGAAATACTAGTCAAAAGGTGATACACTAATATTTCCTAAACATGCAGCAGAATAAATAAACTACTTAATATTCCTAGGTCAACTCCCGATTCTGGTCTTCGGTTGACTAGGGCCATCGACTATAACTAAGCGAAATATCCAAACCAACCCGATTCTGGTCTTCATGGGATGAAATATTCTCACTTAGAGGACAATAGATTTAATCCTAAACAAAGTTCTTAAAGCATGCATATTTAAACTCTGAAATAACTACGCATGATAATATTAAGGCGTCCCTAAAATAATGAACATACGCAATAACATTCAAAGAAGCACTAATAACATGGATGAAAAATATACTTAATTAATAGGGATAAAACCCAAAAGGGGCCCTGAACTACCACCGCTTACCCAATTGCGGTCAGAACTACCACGATTTCCAAAAAGGGTGCGATGAAAAAAAAATTAAACTGATTTTCTAAAATAAAATTTACCATTACATTCCTAACCTAATATTATTATAAGACTTAAATTTGTGTGCGAAGATTACGTCATTTGGTTATCAAAAGACGTCGTTTTCTTTATGTGCGCAAAATGGTATAATTTATTTTGATAACCAAACGATGTAATTTTTGCACACAAATCTAAGTCTTGTAATAATATTAGGTTAGGAATGTAATGGTAAATTTTATTTTAGAAAATCAGTTTAATTTTTTTTTCATCGCACCCTTTTTGGAAATCGTGGTAGTTCTGACTGCAATTGGGTAAGCGGTGATAGTTCAGGGCCCCTTTTGGGTTTTTCCCCTAATTAATAAACATGAGAAGTTGAATTTACCCAAATCTAGGATCCATAGGATACTAGGACGGAGACGACTACTCACTACGCATAATTGAAATAACAATCATAAAATAATTATGAAAGTAAAACAAGAATGGTAGAGAAAAGCTTAGTCTCTTGAAGCTCCAACTTTGAACGAAATTCGTCCCTCTGACCCTTCTGGCAGGAAGATGTGGTGTGGTGTCAGGCTTATTAGGGTTTGAGCCCAACACTTATATTTATAGTTGATATGTCACCATAGACTGTCTTCAGTAGGAATTCTATCGCCAAAAGGGTTACTAAAGAAGAATTAAAAACTGCCTTTTCTGGCCCCGCCACGTGTATGCACGATCTGGATCGAGTTAGTGCGAAGGCAGTTCGATTTGGATCGATTTTTTGTTCTGCATATTTACTGATTTGCCCCTCCAATTCGACAGTGCGTATTTTTGACCCTATATAGATGTCAATTAACGTTTCAGGGATCACTGCAGTCAAATAAAATCGGTAAGTACCGAGTCGAACCAAGAGGAGCACAAGGCTTGCTAGGCACAAATAACCTAATTAATATCTATTTAATTCTAGACGAATGAGTGGAAGTTGTTTTAAACTAATTAACTAACAATTAAAACTGAAAGTAACGACACAGATGTAGAATCGAACAGAGAAGATAAGCATCTTAAAATCTACTTCACCTAGGTTGCGTGCAAAACTAGTCATGTGATTCAGGTGCAACTTAATCATCCAAATCATGCAATTTTAATAATACGGCATATCACTCAATAATTTACATGCGAGTCCAACTTCTGGGTGTGGCTACGCAGCAAATTATTGACTACAATTGATTTCGTATTGTGTTGTTTTCCGATTCTGATCTTCGTAGCCCATAAATACTAGTCAAAGGGTGATACACTAATATTTCCTAAACATGCAGCAGGATAAATAAACTACTCAATATTCCTAGTTCAACTCCTGATTTTGGTCTTCGGTTGACTAGAGCCATTGACTATGACTAAGCGAAATATCCAAACCAACCCGATTTTGGTCTTCGTGGGATGGAATATCCTAACTTAGGGGATAATAAATTTAATCCTAAACAAAGTTCTTAAAGCATGCATATTTAAACTCTGAAATAACTACGCATGATAATATTAAGGCGTCCCTAAAATAATGAACATACGCAATAACACTCAAACAAGCACTAATAACATGAATGAAAAATATACTTAATTAATAAACATGAAAAGTTGAATTTGCGTACAACCTAGGATCCATAGGATCCTAGGACAGAGACGACTACTCACTATGCATAACTGAAATAACAATCATAAAATAATTATGAAAGAAAAACAAGAATGGTAGAGGAAAGCTTAGTCTCTTGAAGCTCCAAATCTGAACGGAATTTGTCCCTCTGACCCTTCTGGCAGGAAAATGTGGTGTGGTGCCAGACTTATTAGGGTTTGAGCCCAAAACTTATATTTATAGTTGATATGTCACCTTAGACTGTCTTCGGTAGGAATTCTATCGCCAAAAGGGTTACTAAAAAAGAATTAGAAACTGCCTTTTCTAGGCCCGCCACGTGTCTGCACGATCTGGATCAAGCTAGTGCAAAGGCAGCTCGATCTGGATCGAATTTTTGTTCTGCATATTTACAAATTTGCCCCTGAACTTCTTCTTTTGACAATTTGACCCCTGAACTTGGCTTTTTGTCCGATTTTAATCCGGTTTGCACTGTAATCATATTTTTCCTCTGTTGAAGCCAGTATTCTTCATATTTTACCTACAAGAGACAAAATCATCTGTAAATTACTCATAATCGCTCAGAAACGACTCAAATATCTTAAGTATAAGTACCTAAAATAGGGTAAATTATTGCCCTATCAATGGAAATATTAAAATTTCTCTTTCCAAAAAATTATATGTAACAGAAAAAATGGAACCTCATGGGCATGAATAAATGACTTTCCAAGCTGCCTCTGTGCATAAATTCATAAACTAGAAGCCTCGACTCGTTTTCCAAGCACAAGTCAATGCATTTGTTCACCCGATTTTTCCTAGTGGCCTTAAGAATCTTGTTTTGCTGCAACATTTCTCTTGAAATATTTAGTGGCAAGTCTTCTGAATCCATTATGCCCATCATAAAACTTAAATACTCAGGGACAAACACCTCATAATTGTACACGATGAACACCCGATGCAAGTACAACATGATATCATTCGATTCTTCTTTGTGTCGAACAAATCAAAGGGTGTCCTCTTTGGCACAAATAATATGGTTTTGAACTCCAATTGTCCCTGAACAAATAAGTGCTTCACAAGAAGATGCTCTTTCCAGTTGTGAGTTCCATTCCCTTCTGATTCAGAACTGCTTATTTCCACTATAATCCAATGAAAAGTCCAGAACAAATTTATTACTTCAAAGAATCGTCCCCAAGAAATCTCATAGCCAACAAGTCTCTTAGTTTCTCTAGTAGCCCATGAAATATGATTAACTTCCGACAATGACACAGGCCCAAAGTCAGCTTCGTTGGGTTTATCGGGAGGTTTTGGTAACCAAACATTAGTGAACATAAGTTCACAATTTTGACATTCATGCATCAAAAATTCATTAGAGCTTTTAAACCTCTAGAGACAAGGGAAAACTAGCTGCCACCAGAGTTTTAAATCAATGTCGGCGTGTAAACTAATGTCCAGTGAGACACCTAATCTGATCATGTGTTTGCTAGGGACTACCAAGGTTCCAGGTTCTTTAAAAGTGGCACAAAAAATGGTAGTGATGACCTATCCAACGGTGAACTGAATGAGACTCCCTCATTAATATTCGTAAGACTAAATACAATTTTAGGTGGTAATAGATGAGGGTTTCCTATCAAAATCCACATGTTTTGAACACTTAATTTCCAAAGAGAGCTCTGATTTTCCAATACGTTCAAGAAACTGACATAATAACCACATAAATTCTCTGAGACATTTTCACCAACAGCTGGTGTACAATGAATTTGTAGGGACTTCAAATAAGGAACAAGAGGCATTGGACACATCTCAACATATTCAGTAGTGGAGCAATTAGACTGCAAAGTTAGTGGTAGCTTGATAACAGCCTTTATAGGAGCGATAGAGTCGGTTACCACTTTCACATCTTCATCCACAACTTCATTTTTACTAGGTATCTCGAAGAGTCTTCACGATGATTGCATTTTCACTCACTTGAGATGGCTCGGAGACAAGCGTTTGTAACCTTGAAAGCTCAGCAGCCCTTGGTTGAAAGTCTGCCTTAAGGTTCGGAGTTGTTCATCCAAAATTTGCTTATTCCATTGCTGGATTCCAAACTACATCTATTTGATTTCTTCTAGTCTGGCTGAAATCTCCACGTTGGTCGTCATCTCAATTTTCCGCTTTCAATGAAAGCACCAATTGATGCGTCCAACCTTTCGTGACTGAATATTGAGATAAGAAATGGGCGAAGGGAGTAGAAGATTAGAGAATTTGAGGAGAATGGAAGAGGAGACTGAGCAAGAGAGTAGGAGATGATGATAAGAGGAGAGGAGGAGACTATCGGGGGAGGAGATGCAATTTAGGGTTAATTTTGTTCAATTCCTTTTCTTCAACTCATCTACACTCTTTTATAGAGTGTATTCTGAACATATAATATTTTAAAATACATACTTAATTTATCAAAGTAATAGAGCTACCCCTTAATTTTAAAACATTTCTCTTTAGTCATTCATTCCCCAACATGGACTGTGTCTACCCAAAAATTTCTCGACATGGAAAAGTTTGATTTAGACAATTGTTAGTGACACTCATTCTCGCAAATCTAAAATCATCCGCAACCGGAATGAGTTTCATTCTTAACCCAAAATATTGTCTCAAGTTCATAAGATAGTGTTTACTTTTTTTTGAAGTGGCGTAACCACATCATGTAGTAATTATTACATCTTCTCGATCTATATTAGGGCATCAACATTGAAACAAATTTAAAAGTAGATTTGTGTCATGCCATGTGAGATTTTGTCATGTCATCTCAGCATTTATATAAATCTTCTTTTTACAAAACCTACATTCACATTGAAGCAAACCTTACAAAAACCTTTGCAAATAGTTAAAAAATGATTTAAATAATTAATTATAATTAAACATGGGGTTTTTAATTTCAAAACGCATAAAGTAAGATTAGTTAAATAAAAAAATAAGATATATATGATGTTTTTAAGTTAAAAACACCATATATAGCCCAACCCACAAATATATACGATGCTTTTAGGTTAAAAATGTCGTATATAGTCTTTTCATATCATAGACGTGGCCTATGAAATCCAAAGAATATATATGGCGTTTGTAACTAAAAACATCGTATATTCTCCTTCTATAAACTGCTTCATGCAGTCGAAGCGCTCTATTGTCAAAATACAAAAAACCTCAACCCACATTGAAACGGAGCGCTTCAACCTCTGACAGGAAGCTGGGTAAGAAAGCTTCAATGTGGATGCCCTTAAGATAGTTTTGATTAACTGTGGATCGAACACCGGGAACAGTTGTTCTGTACATGTAACCTAAAATATTTTTATTCATATTAAAAAATACATTTTTATATTTTTAATTCAGCCTAAATTTTTATTTTGTACCCCGCATCTAATTTAATTTTTAATTTTATAACTCAAATTCAACCCGAAACAACTCAATATAGTCAAATCCATCCCATAGTACATCTAAATAAATAAAATATATATATTAAAAAAAACACCTGCTGAAAGATGTTTCAAGAAACCTTACGAAGCCATTCGTAAATAAACTCTCCATCATTGATCTTAGAAGATTTGATTACAGAACAAGAAGCAGAAGGGATGATATAAATTTAGAAAAAAAAAGAAGAGAAGGAATGATACTTATACATGAGAGAAAAGAAGCGGGAAAAATAGTTGTAACAAACTTTCTAGTTGGCAATACGACGTCGCTTCTCGCTCTTGGAATGCTTCACGCCTGATGAGGAAGGACACCGTTCTTCGCATTTTATGGACCTCCTCACAACGACAATGTCTCCTTGTTATTTTTAATGGCATCTGTCATGCGTTCTCCAAATGACATAATCGACTCTTCATCTCCAACACCCCTTTCAGGACCGGCTTCATAAATAGATCAAACAGGCCGAGCTTGGGTAGAAGATTATGAAATACAGCAGGGTCGAGAAGCTTCATGAATACAGGCTGCTCAAATGTGGAATGGAATGAGTCAATATAATGGAGTCGCAAAGACGATCTCGAATAAAGATGACAACCAATATCAATATGTTTGATTCTCTCATGGAATACTGAATTATTAGAAATGACGACGGCACACTGGTTATCACAAAACAAAGAAACCAGAGTAAGGCCAGTGACAGGGAGAGACTGAAGCATGCCGAGAACCTAGATTATCTCACTTGTAACATTCGCCATGGACTGATATTATGCCTTAACCAAAGAGCGAGAGACCATCGTTTATTTCTTACAATTCCACGAGATAAGACCATCACCAAAGAAAAAATAATAGCCTGTAACATTGCGATAAATCTTGAGACAAGCAACCCAATTGGAGTCACAATAGGTCGTAAATGGAGGGTGAGCAGTAGCAGCATATAGTAGTCTCTGACCCGAGGCTCGATGAATGTACCGGACAATACGAAGAGCGGCCTGCCAGTGATCTTTTGTTAGATTACTAAGAAACTAACTAAGTGAATGCACCACAAATGAAATATCAGGCCTCATTATCGTAAGATAAATAAATCTGCCAACAAACCGACGATAAGAGTCTGATGTGGACATAATAAGGGTGGTGTCCATATAAAATTTTTTTTGGAAGAATCCATCGGAGAAGACACGACCTTGGCTGTAGAGAGATTTGTGTCGACAAGAATATGTAAGGCGTATTTATGCTGGGAGACCGTAGTGCTTTTAGTTGAGTAGGAAATCTCCAAACCTAGAAAATACTTCAATTAACCAAGGTTTTTGATGTCAAAGAGAGAGGCTAAGTATTCCTTCAGAGTTGTAATGGATGCCCTGATACTGCCAGAAATCATGATGTAATCCACATAAATAAGTAAGGAAAGAACTGAATCAGAGGTGGTGATGGTAAATAAAGAATGATGCTGTTAAGATTTGATAGAACCATTGTTGATCAAGGAAGAAGAAAAATTTGTCGATAGCTTATTTGAGGCCATATAATGAATTTTGTAACCTATAGACTGGTTGCTTAAACTTTTTGTGAATGGAGGGTGACTGGGTGAGTTACCAGGAGGAAGACTCATGTACACCTCTTCATATAAATCGCAGGAATAAAGGCATTGGACACATCCATTTGGTGTAAAAATTTGCTTTTCATGGCTGTGACCGCAAAGAATAGTCCCACATATGTCAATTTTGCTACTAGAGCAAAGGCTTCAAAGTAGTCGAGGCCTTTAGTCTGAGTGGATCTATTGGCTACCAACCTAGCCTTGTACTTTCCAAAGAGCCAACTTTGTGATATTTCACTTTCAAGATCCACTTACAACCAACAACTTTTATGGAAGGAGGTGACACGGTCACCTCCCAAATATGGTTTGATTCCAAAGCTTGGAGCTAAGACTTGATTGCTTGGACCCTGTGGAAATCCATGCAGGCCATGATGTATGAGGTAGGATTAGTAATCTTATCAATGGATGGTATAAAGGCTAAGTAAGAAGAGAAAATATTAGTGTATGTAAGGGCTAGATATAAGATAGTGTACCGAAGCATTTGGAGAAACTTAAGAGGACGGTCACGCAATGTAAGTAGGAATATCATACTCTTTAAATCATAAGGAAGGTTTGATGTGTCTTTTGAGTTTGGAGGTAGATGGGAGAAGTAGAGGAATTTTACTAGAAGAGGAAGGAATGGATGAAGGAGACCAATAGATGGAAGGTGTGAGGGAAGAGTAGCATGATCAATGGATAATGTAGGTTATGTAGAAGGCTAAAAAAACTAAGAAGGAGAGGTATGGATGTCAGAAGGTAACATAGAAGATTAGGAAGGACAGAGATCATGGGATTACATAGGAAAGGAGACATCAGTATGAGTTTCAAGTATGAGTTGAAGAGAAGGTGAGGAATAAAAAGAAAAAATGTTCTCATAAAAAATGACATCCCTACTAGGGAAAACTTGGTGAGTGTGAAGATCAAGAACTTTGTAAGCTTTTTTACCAAAGGTATATCTTATGAATATACATTTGGTCGCTCTATCAGAGAATTTATCTCTATGAGAAGAAGGTGGTTAAGCTTAGGAAAGGGAACCAAAAACTCTTAGGTGAGTGTATGAAGGAGCTTATCCAGTGAGTGTTTCAAAGGGTGTTTTGTGTTGTAAAAGATTGGTAGGAAGCTTGTTGATAATGTAGATGGCTGTAAGAACACATTCACCCCTAAAACACAAAGGAAGATTGGCTTGAATTGTCAAGGCTTTAGCTACTTCAAGAATATGTTTATGCAACTAGTATGATGAACTATGTCTTGAGTTTGAAGATATGTGTGAACGGCTACACTCAAAAATTCTGAGCCATTATATGTTTTAAGTGTTTGGACTGATCTTCTAAACTGAGTTTGTGTATAACTAATGAAATGTTTAAGGTATGTGGGAGCTTCAGTTTTGGTTCTCAAAAAGTAGATCCATGTACATCTAGAGTAGTCTTCAAGAATGGTAAGAACATACAAAAATTCATTATATCATAATGAACAAGTACAAATGGACATGATGCATGAGAGAGACTTAAAAGAAAAAGTAACCGAGTTTGTTTAGAAAAATAACAAGTATCACATGGATGAGTATCTATATCAGAGAAACTAATAGATGGAATATGGTGTAGGCATTTTAAAGGAGCATGGTAAAGTCTCTTGTGCCATAAAAAATCAGCATCAAATGGGAAGGACGAGTTGAGAGATATCAGGTTCTTGTCTGTTGAGTCAGATTTATGGGTCAAGAGGAAATAATACAAGCCTGACATTTAGTTACCAATCACCTCCAATTTCTCATTGCGAGCTTCTAAAAAAGACAAGAAGAATGCGTAAAGGTAATGAAAAATTATATATGTAAGAGAAGTTGAGATATGGAGACAAGATTGTTGTGAATGAGGGAACATATAGAAGCCATTGTGTAAGGTAATAGATGGAGAAATGTATGTTGAACCCATGTGTGAGATAGAAGTTGATCCACCATCAAGTAGTTGGATCATGGAAGAGAATGGAATAAAATTGATGAGGGCTGAATAAGAGGAAGTGATATGATGATTGGCTCCTGAGTCTAATATCCAAGCCTCAAAATCATTCATATATATTAAGGAATGAAATGTACATGCAATCCTTTATTCAGAAGTACTAGCTGTTGAATCATATATTATTTGAAATAATTTTTCGACCTCTTACAGTTGAGAAATAGTAAAGCTTGAGACATTCACATAACTATTTGTAGTAGTTTCAATCAGTTGATCAAGTCCCGTGAGATTCATTATTGTAAATTTATGTCTGTTTTTTATCTATTGTTCACTAGATGGTATGTAAGCCTTGTGATTCTTAGGAAATCCGATCAGTTTCCAGCACCGGTACTTGGTGTTGCCAGTCTTTTTACAGTAGACACATCTAACTCCATCATTCTTTTTATGATTGTCTGAGCAGCTTTTTACTCAACAAAATAATGGTTTTAGGAAGAACTTTATAGCATAAAGTTTCTCAGATTCATGAAGTAACAAAATATTATAAATAATATTTAAAGTTGGTGCTGGTTTAAGAAGAACAATTTGACTTCTTACTAAAGAGTATTGTTCATTAAAACTCATCAGAAACTTCACGGTTCTCTCATCTTGAGCTTCATCAGTAAAATTTTGATTCATTTCACACCTTAGTTGACATTTACAAGTTCTACTTATCATATTGGACACTTCATCTCACATATTTTTTAGTTTCACAAATTAGGTAGCTGATATGGTAATAATTTATCCTAAAAACTATTTTAGGTACATATACTTAGAATATTTGAGTAATTTCTTAGTAACTGTGGGTAATTTATAGCTGATTTTGTCTCTTGTAGGTTAAATATGAATGACTTTGAAAGAGAAATAGACAAAAAAGATACAAATCGGGTAAAAATTGGATAGACAAATCAAATTTAGGGGTGATATATCAAAAGAGCAAACTCCGAGGCCAAATTGTAATTTCATGAAGTTGTGAGAGACCCAGTACGATCAGAGTCGTGCTTATGAAACACGAGAGCAGTATGACCCAGATCGTGCCCTGCACAACCAGGATCAGAATCTTTCCGACCCAGAGACGAAACCCAACGCGATTTAGATTGAGATTCCACACACTAGCACAACTCAACTCGTGCTTTCAAATGGAGAACGATGATGTCGGTGACCCAGAATATGCTCAAGAATAAACAAGTAAAATCCGGATCGTGTTGACACATGTCAGACATAGAAAAGACAAATTTGACGGTCTCTTATAGAAACAACAATTCTTCCAAAATGGTTAAAAATTATCATAAAATATTATATGTCAATTCAACTATAAATAGAAGACTCAATCTAAAATCCTAACAAGTTTGGTACCGCACAACACATCTTTTTGCCAGAAGAGCCAGAGGGACGAATTCCATTGAGAGTTGAAGCTTCAAACGATTACGTTTTCTTCTATCATTCTTGTTTTACTTTCATAAATATTTTATGATTGTTATTTCAATTATGCGTATTGAATAGTCATCTCTGTCATAAGATTCTACAGATCCTAGGTTGTTGTGGACTCAAATTCATGTTAATAAATTAAGTATTTTCATCCAAGTCAATTCCATGAGTCTTTGCATAACGTATATGCATGCCATGTGTATTATTGATTATTGAATTTATTTTACATCCTTGCCTTAGAAATTGTCATGCGTAGTATTTCAGAGTTGAATTAAGTATGCTAGAAGAATCAAATTTTGAATTAAATGTGCTATCCTCTAGACTAGAGTATTTCAATTCACGAAGACTACAATCGGGATGAATCGAATATTGTACTTAGTTCTAGTTAATATTAGTAGTCAACTGAAGATTTGAATCAGAAGCTTGCCTAGGTATGTTGAGTAGCTTGTTTATCTTGTGACTTGGCTGCATGTTTAAGAGATATTAATATGATCAACATTTGATTAGTATTTGTGAGTTACGAAGACCAGTATCAGGAAATAACATAATGCAAAATTTACTATAATCAATAATTTGTTGCGTAGAAACTCAATAAATGTCGAACTCACAGTAAATTATTGAGTGCCAAATTATTAAAATTGTATGATAGATTGCGGATGATTATTTGAGCTTCAAGAATAGCATAAGAATTTTCATGCAACTTAGATTAAGTAGAAGTCCTAGGGTGCGTATTTACAATGTTCGATTCTATCTTTGTGCCTTAGCATTTAGTTTTGTTTAGTAGTTATTAACTTCTCTACAACTTTCAGTATTTTGTATAGAATTAAATAGATATTAATTAAGTTATTAGCACCTAACAAGCCTTTTATTCATTTTTGTTCGAATCGATACTTATAAATTTTATTTGAATCAATGATCCCCAAAACTTTATATTGACATATATATAGCGTAAAAAATACGCGTGTCAGCAGCTATGTTCATCTCACCTTGATAGGTATTAGCTATTTCTTACATAAGATGAACCATCCTTGATTTGTTTATTTCTCCATACTTGGTTCAAAGCACTGACCACAACTCTTGAGCCTTGATTTCATAAGCTACTGCGACAACAACATTCGGTGTCAATGTGTTCAAGATCCAGTAAACAACTATATCATTACAACAAATATAATCGTGTACAGTTCTAAGGTCTCAACTAGAATATCAAAAGTGCAAAGATTAAACCAAGTTTGTTTCTTGAGAAGAGGCCAACATTTATACTCATTTTTCATGATAAAAATTTTCAGTACCGATGATGGTGATGTTCCTAATCTTTGTACCAGTGTGATGACAAGGTCTTATGTAAAATGAATGCCTAAGATTTAGTTGAAAGAAATTATTGTTTGATGCTAGTTCGAGTGTAGATCTCTCTCCATATTTAGGTGTTGCATTCATATTTACTGGTGTTTCCTCATCCATGTTAATCAATTAGTTCCTTCATAGAATCAATATTGATAACCTTGATGATGATTTTAGGATTTCAACAGCGGAAACTTGTATATGAACTATCAGGACTAGCTATTGTATTTCTTTACTACAACAACTAGTAGATTTAAGAAAAACGAGAAGATATTATTAGTGTTTGACGACTCTATAGCACTGGTATTGCTCTGATACCATGAAAGAAATTTCAAAAAATCTTATAAAGCCATTCATAAATAAAATTCTCCTTTATTGATCTTAGAAGATTCAATTACTGAACCAGAAAGGGCAAGGGCTGATACTTATCTAAGAGAAAAGAAGCAGAAAAAATAGTTGCGGCAAACTTTCCAGCTGGCAACTTGACGCCGCTTCTTGCTCCTCAAAAGCTTTGCGCTTGATGAGGAATGACATCATTCTTCGCAGCTTATGATCCTGCTCACAACGACGTTGCCTCCTTATTATTTTGAATGACATGTGTCCCGCATTCTCCAAACGACGTCGTCAGCTCTTCATCAACAACACCTGCGGTATTAAACTTAAAGCTCAAATCTTAATACCCAAATCAATCAAAAGCCAACTTGATTTCATCTCAATCTCGATCAACACCTATCAAAAGTGCGGACCTGCTGCGCCAACCTTGTAATGACTAAGATGACAGATTTATTTTTTTTGGTCTCTGAATTAAAATTCCTGAAACCGTCACTAATAATGAATTGTGTGCGTTTGCAAGTTGGATTCAGTTTTCATGTTCTCGACTAGCGAAAGAGAATGAACGGCACATGCAAATAGTAAGCAGGTCATTCTTTCTTAGTACAGTCATTCATAAAAGGGATAAAACTCAAAAGGGATAAAACTCAAAAGGGACCCTGAACTACCACAGCTTACCCAATTGCGGTCAGAACTACCACGATTTTCAAAAAGGGTGTGATGAAAAAAAATTAAACTGATTTTCTAAAATAAAATTTACCATTACATTCCTAACCTAATATTATTACTAGACTTAGATTTGTGTGCAAAAATTACATCGTTTGGTTATCAAAATAAATTATATCATTTTGCGCACATAAAGAAAACGACGTCTTTTGATAACCAAATGACGTAATTTTCGCACACAAATTTAAGTCTTATAATAATATTAGGTTTGTATTGTAATAGTAAATTTTAATTCAAAAAATCAGTTCAATTGTTTTTTCATTGCACCATTTTTGAAAATCATGGTAGTTCTAACCGCAATTGAGTAAACGGTGATAGTTCAGGGCCCCTTTTGGGTTTTTCCCCTTCATAAAAATGTGACTGGGATCTCGACATTAAACTCCAAATCAAATTTCAAAACAACATTTTAATGTCGCGCGCAACAAAACAGATCGCAGTACCATGTTCACAAGATGCACGACAAAAACTATGAGTCTACGTCTGAAAATTGAAGTCCAACTTTGGAACACCTGATTGACTAATTGTTTGAATCTGTATACTTTGTTTTATGACCTGAGAAAGAGACTAAGATTGATGCTACTTACATTGGTACAGGGCCCTAGGATTAACTGAGCTCCACATTTGTGCATCGAGCCAAGGCTGTCCAGAAGTCCTATCCAAGATACAAGTGTCAGTGTAGATATCTCTATTGCCCAACTATGCCTATTTGAGTAGAATGAGGAATGGCCTGATAAGAGGATGGGAATTTGTAGGTCTGTAACTTCAAAAAGCTCTCCCTGCCTGCAATAGATCATGCAGGTACCGACCGTCAGATGCAGAATGAAGTTTCCATGCAAATCTTTTATAGACGTCTGCATAAACTGATTCTCATACTTGTCCAAGTCCGGAGGTTGATGGGGGTGTTTACCTGGTGATAAAAGAAAACATAAAATTTTGATGAAACAATGGGAAGTCCTAATTAAGTTCTACGAGGTCCACGGCTGAGACAAGTGAACTGATGGAGTTGATGCTTCTACTCCTTGTTGGCCATGAATAGCAGATTTCAGCACGTTGTATTGCTCAAAAACAGAATCATAGAGTGCCTGTGAATAAGCTTCCTTTGCCTGTGATTCCAGAGTGATAGTAAGTACTCATGTAAACAAAGTAATAAACAAACAAAAAATAAAAAAGCCATGTGCATTAGAACTCTGTGTCATATGAGTAAAGTGAATAGTCCAAAACGAATTGCGATCCGAAGTTCCGTAAATTTACTCATTCAATTGCATCTACCCATCTATCAGACACCACAAAAGCAGCCATATAGAAACTAGCTTTTTCCACAAGCTTCACATTCTATAGCCAGTGGAAAGCCTGACTAATATGCACCATGTATCATATTTCATAACCAAGCATGAGAAACCCATAATTCCCTTAATAAGATTTTTTTTTCTTTAAATTAGAAATCAATGGTTTTGAAGTTACTCAGAGTTCAATATATCAAACCTGTTCACTGTGTTCACAGCGAGCACCAATTGCGGAGTAGCTAATTTCGGGTCCTGCTGATAATCCAGTGCCATGAAAGCAGAGTACTCTCTTCTCACCAATCTCTTTCTCCACCTGAAATATAACATCTTACTGACGTCAATGAGAAAGACATAATGGTGCAACATGTTAAAGTAACAAACCTGTAATGGTGGAGGCATGATGTCGTAACACAAAAGGGCCAAGGGATATAAATGCCCCGGAACACCAGAATGATTTGCAAGCCTTCTCATATTATCAACCGCAGAAGCATCAAAAGGAGCCTATCAATATGGAATGGGCAGTACGATTCAGGTCAAAGATAAAAAGAACTCTAGTAACCTAAACATTCATATCTGAAATTCTGAATAAAGAAATTCCAAACTAGAGATGCAGAGCACCAGTTGATACAATCCGGCATCTCATTTCACGTACTTGACATGCCTTGCAATATTTCGACAATGATAAATATGAGCAACATATTTTTCTTAAATATTAAATCAATCTGTCACAGTAAGGGAAAAAATGTCTCACCGGGAACCATTCTCCAGTCTGAGCGTCCGGTCGATCTCTACCTCCACTGGGTGCTATCCATATGATCTGTGAACCTTCCCTGCAGTTGGATAAACACAAATCACAAGGACATGTGCCATCAGTGCTACAAGAAGCACTTATAGAACACACTTCTGGAAATGAAATGAAGGTTTTGTGCAATTTATCATTGGAAGAAAATTCAGACAAACAGAAACAATGAAAGCAGAGACCTTAGAAGCATAGCCATTTCTTTCAGACTTCTAGTGTTTGCCTTTCTTTTCATCTCGACAAGCTCTGGATCATCATTCATGTGCTTTTTGGAGTAGACACACAGCAAATTCCTAACAATAAAATATCATTTTCATCCTCTGACCGGCACTGAGCCACATAATATAACACATTGAAACTATTTAAATGCAACTGCACCTTCCCATACTGAACGGTTTACATAGAGGGTCTGTAACAACTCTATCTCCTGCTATGTAGGTCTGCAAGTACTCTGTTTTAGGTATTCAGGTAATTGACATCCTACTAGTGTACCACATTATTTAAAAAATGTTTCTCTATTGTTCACCATGTCTTCAGCAAGACGTGGAATCGATTTCTCAAGCAGCAATGCGATGACAGCTGGATCGGCTTCCGACTGGTGATTGGAAATCAATATTATGTTGTCCCCCTGCATTTGAAGTACAAAATTGACCATTACAGCCTGCTGTAAAATAAAGAACAGAGAAGAATGAAATTTGGACAATCAAATGGAAGCACTGTGCTCGACTATTACTCCATAACATACTGATAAATACGAGAACACAATCAAATACAAGAAGATCTATACCCTCCCCCTACTCTCGAGCTCAATGGAGAGAAACCCCACTAATAGATAGGAAGCACCCTGTGAGGGGTTAATGAAGAAATTTCATCCAGTGTAGCATTTTCAGAGATTTTATACCTAACTGACGGCCACTGAAACAAACTAAATTCCTATGTGTGCATCAACTCCAAAGTTAATTGTCTTGCCACAGTCAAATTGCTATTCGCTGAATCACTGAAACAAACTAAATTCCTATGTATGAATCAAATTGCTATTCGCTGAATTATGTAACTATCTCTGGTAAAAATGAAAGATGTGATAAGCCTTTAAACCTAGACAGAGATTTAGAATCAGAAGAGGAACCTGCTGAAGCTTCTTTTCCATCTCGTAAAAGATGTTCACATTGCCTACATATGAAGTCCTGCAGCATGTAGAGTCACAATTGAGAAAACAGCCAGCAGTGATTAAGATTTTATAGAAATCCTAGCAAGATTTTCTTCATAAATTCCATTTGTGGTTTGGTAATTGAGTCTACGTTTCCCTTTTAGCAACAAATTAACCCGTCTTTCATACGGATTATTATTTTTATTTCAAAATAAAGCAGCGATTTTTTTCTAATGTTAGGATACTTGTCCAAACAATCTAATGATACCATAACCAACTTTTCCATTGATATATTCCAGAGTTGGGATGTTTCTGATCTGTTAAGTAGAACATTTTAAGTACAAAAGACAATAGATAGTAGTATTTCAGCAACTTGAAAAGAGTATATCAAATAACCTTCTTAGAGTTAGAGAACAGAACATTCTATTATAATTCGGCCAAATGGATAAGTAGAAAATGTCCACTGAATATGGAGCATACAAAGTAAAAATATAATATCATTCTAACAGTTTGTGATATGGAAATGAGAAGGTTCAATAACTAAACCACAGAAAATTAATACTGTTTGTGAACAGAAATAATTTCGGGTGTTTATTGAGATGAAATCAGGGTATTGAAATCACTATTTGATCCTAATATGAAAATATTCATTTGATGCCCAAATTTATGACCGGAGGTCAATCATTCCACATCAACACGTTAAAGGTGAACTATTCACTTGCCTGAGATCAACTAATGGGCGTATGTAGTTCTGACCGAACATGTAGTAGTCATATGGCTGTCGAATGGCTCTGTGATATGGACCAAAGGTGTATGGCTCCTGCATTCATCAATAAAGCATTGTTATGAAAGCTAATGTGATAATGCAGCCGCACACATTCAAATTGCAACTTAAGATTTAAGTGTACCTCTACGTCTAAGAGAATGCGATCAAATAAAGCCTTCATGTTTGACAAAATCACATCGTCTGCCGTTGGATTTCCACTGCTTAAGACCTAATAATTGAAGCACGCAAGAATTAAGAAATATTTAGAACACTTGCACTAAATACGATCTACTATAATGTATGAAGTGGATCTTCCTAGAGGTAAAACCAAACATGGGAACTACTTTTATATGTATAGCACCCATTTGTGGTTCCTTTTCTCCATGCTGATCCTAGATAATATAAGCTAAAAGCAGTAAGCTCCCTTGTCACCATGGCTGCCAATGTGGACAGTCACCTATTACAGAAGGGTAGTTTGGCTAAGTGCCAAAACATAACTAAAGCAAAACCTGAGTTCAACAGTTTGACTAAAAATCCATTTCATCCCTGTGAACCTCATTGATCATGAAACATGCCAAAGTCAATATATCAAATAGGTAATAGCTACTTTGACTAAAAAACTTTTAACTAACTGACAGGGAAACTTGACCAAGGTCCATATAACATAGACCAGTGCTCAATATTTATTTCCACATTTCTATTTAATTCATCCATCTGGTGGGCTATCTAAAAGATAGGTGAAGCATGCCAAACTTTAACAGGCCAACAATGAATATTGTGACAGTCCGGGTGTCATGTTGATGTAAAGGAAAGAGCATATTTTATAATGTTGCACATTTTACCTAAGAACTGATTGAACTAGTTTCTTTTGATATGCTTCCATACTGGGCTGTAGTCGTGAACAGGCACATGGACTGATAATTAGGAGATACATGACTGAATTTCTTATGGTACTTACAGCTTCTCTATAATTCCTATATAACTCTTCCAATCCCGAAGCAATGTTCAAAGGAAGTCTTCCAGATTCTTTTTCTTTTCTGAGCTCCGATAAAAGCTCTGCACATATACAGCAAAGCAAAGGCAAGTGAAATATCACTAAAACTCTATCAACATATCAATTAGTGATTTCAGAACTATCAAGGTCACATTGTCAAATTCACTCCTCTGATCTGTGCAAAATAGTATGCATTTCCACCAATCAACTCTATTCAGCTTCAAAACAGGCTAAATCCAAGAAAGATGAAAATATCACCTCCCCCAATCGATACTGAACTTCTTGTGGCAGCAACAACAGTTAAGCAGAAGATTTTCAAAATCTTTAACGCCTCTAATAATCTCAGTCATAAATCAAAGGTAAATATGTCAACAAGCGATCTTACCTTCTTCGCTCCGGACATTCAAGAATGTCTTTGAATGCTTGCTCTCCGCTTCCGCTCCAGAGCCGGACGTATCCGCACACGACGAGGAAGAGGAAGAAGACTCGTCCGGCTTCATCTCCACCGTCTCCGCCACTCCCCTAACTTTGGCCGAGTGCACCAGGCACGGACATCGCCGCCATTTCAGAGCACAAAACGGCATCGACAGGGACGCAGAAGACGGAAAAGAAAGAGACGGCGACGCAGAGCTCGAAGACACAGCAACCGGCACGAATCTCGAACTCACAGAAGCGGATGAAAGAATCATCATGGAAAGAGGCTGCAAAAGACTGGCTTCAGATTCTGAAAAGCGACGATGAGAAGAGGACGCGTGCGAAGCAGAGGAAGAGAAATAAAGAGGAGAGGGAGAGAAGAGATATATGACGAGATCAACGGCCGCCGGACGCCGTGGAAGTTGAGAAAGATAAAGAAGTGAAGAAATGGAGTGCTGACGACGTTTGACGAGAGGAGGAGGAGGAGGAGGAGGAGGAGGACGAAGCTGATGAAATGAACGAAACCTTATCGGGACACGTGTAGGGTCAGCATTCGGACACGTGGCTCCGTAGATTTGTAGAGCTGCAGTGTATATTTCCTTACTTTCTCAATTGGATTGTGCTTTCTTTGTTTGCAATTCAAGCTTTCTTATATGGATTAGGCCGAAGTGTCATATTTGTTAGACGCCAGATATTTGTATAATTTGATAAATTCACGTGCTTTTGTGTATTACTCTCTCCCTCCATTAATATATGTTATTCAAAATTAATTTGAATGGATTAAGAAGAAATAAATGTTAATGATTGAATAAATCTAATGAGTGCATGATTGATGTTTTTTTTAAAAAAATTCGTGCAAAAAGTAAAATTAATAGATTATTACTGGTGATGAATGATTTTTTTATTGATTATGATAAAAAAAGTGATTAATATTTGATATTTTAACATAGTTGTTGATATTAAATACGCATTGAAAATTATTAAGTGACAATTAAAATAGATAAAAAATTCAGTTAAGTGACATGTAAAATATGACAGAGGGAGTAATACTTAGCGATGTTTATATATAGAGTAAGGATAAAATTTAAATTTTAAATACGTTGTCAACTATTGTCGCTCTCTGTTATATATTTTATAAAATTGATGATTGATATTGTTATAGATTTCAATTTTCTAATAAGATATAAAATTGTCATCAGGTTGTAGTCTAGTGGTAAAGCGGATGATGGTGATTCTTCACTATTTTCAACTCTAGAGTTTGAATTCTAATGATCAAGTATATGTGTTATAATTTATATTAATAAAATTAAAATAATAATATGATATAGATATACACCACGAGGATTGTGCCCAATGAGATAAGGGGTTTAAATCTTTATCCTACGCAATGATTTCAAATCCTGATAATATCAAAAACATACTAAAAATGTAAAATAAGATATATTATAATTGAGAAAAATTCAAAGAGGGCTCTGAACTATCACCGGTTACTCAATTGCGATTAGAACTATCACGATTTCAAAAAAGAGTGTGATGAAAAAAATCAGACTAGTTTTCTAAAATAAAAGTTATCATTACATTCCTAAACTAATATTATTATAAGACTTAGATTGTGTGAAAAATTATGTTGTTTGGTTATCAAAATAAATAATATCGTTTCGCGCATAAAAAGAAAATGACGTCTTTTGATAACCAAACGACGTAATTTTCGTACACAAATCTAAGTTTTATAATAATATTAGTTTATGAATGTATTGCTAACTTTTATTTTAAAAAATCAGTCCAATTTTTTTTCTTCGCACCTTTTTTCGAAATCATGGTAGTTCTGACCGCAATTGAGTAACCTGTAATAGTTCAGGATCTTTTTAAGGTTTTTTTTCCTATAATAAATGGTAGAAAGTAACATTTATATTCACACAATCTATATCAATTGCGTAAATTACTATTTCTTGAGTCCTCAAACATCCTATCTAGATTGGATTTCACCTATCAATTAAGATTCTGAATTGGATGATGAGGATTCTAGCATGGGATAGGAGGACAATTGAGATCTATATTCAGTTGCAAAATTGCCTGTCATATATGATCAGGGCCCACTTAAATTTTCTTATTTTGACAATTTATTAAGGTGAAGAATCGCATGATAGGTGGAAATCCAATTAGTTACCTAGCATGACAGTTCATCTCACGTTTATTTATGTTCTCTTTTATTTGTCACTTAATCGAATTTTTTTATCTATGTTTGTCACTTAACATTTTTTAATACACATTTAATATGTACAACTATCTTAAAAGTCAAATATTGAAGATAACCAATAAAAAAGCAATTCTACATCAGCAATAGTCCATCAATTCTACTTTTTACACAAAATTTTATAAATATACATTAAATTTTTACCTATTAAATTTGTTCAATCACTAGCATTAAACATCATTTTAATCTACTCAATTTAATTTTAAACTTCATGTATATGAGGACGGAGGGAGTATAAAGTTAATCTTATATATGCTCCATTTTGGTCCGTTCTCTTTTTGCCATCCCAACTCCGAAAGGGATCTTGCATCATGTTTGGAGCGTCTCCTTGCTCCTAGAGGACAGTGGAGAGGCGAGTGGCCATTAGTGGGTCAGTCAAATAATTTACTCCCTCTTAGAACTAAGAGTATGTTTGGTGGAAAAGGAACAAGGAAATTTGATGGAAAATGAGCAAAGTTTGTAGGAAATTAGATAGTAAATAGGAATAAAAATTTGTTTAAAATAAAAAATATTTTAACATTTTTTCATTATTTTTCACATCTGACCAAACAAGAGAAAACATAATGTATTCCATGGAGAAATACAAATTTTCTTAAATTTTTCTTTCCACCGAATTTTTCCTAAACCAAACACATTTCTCACAAATTTTTCTTCTTATTTATCATTAAATTTTCTTTTCCATTAAATTTTTCATAAATCAAACACACCCTAAAGGTTCGGGGAATCGCAGTCTTACTAGTGTCATGGAAGCTTTGTATGAAAAGTGCAATCACTCTTGAGTACACCGAGAACACCTACTCTCGCTCGAAAAAGACATGATTTTGTTATACACATTAACTGATGCATACATATAATCATCTGATGCACATATGAATATAGCTGCACAGATGATGAATATATGAGTACAACTAATGATTATAAGATATAATTAAAAAATAATTCAATTCATCTGATGAATATAGTTGTTCATCTGAAACAAATCATCTAATGAATATAGTAGGTCAACTGATGAATATAGCAGATCAATTGATGAATATAGCAGATCAATTGATGAATATAACAGCACAACTGATGAATATATAATCCTCGAGCATTTATTTAATATATTTGATGTTATCGGCTGATGCATAGTGGAGAATAATGTATGAATGCAATCTGACGGATATTTAACTCATCTGATGAATAATGCTGCTCATCTGATGAATATAGCTGCTTAACTGGAACAAATAATATAATGAATATAACAGGTCAACTGATGAATATACCTGCACAACTGATGACTATAGTAGCACAACTGATGAAAATATAAGAACAACTGATGAATATATAAGCACAACTGATAAATATCTCAACTCATCTGATGAATATATAAAATCATCTGATGAATTTATCTGCTCATTTGAAACAAATTATCTGATAAATATAGTAGGTCAGTCGATGAATATATAAACACAACTGATGAGTACAGAAATATAACTGATGAAAATGACTTCATGTCGATATTGGTGTTTAATGAACATTATAAAAACGACGCTGTCAGCGAGAGAACCTGCTCCCAATCACCCAAAAATTTGCGTGAAAAGTAGGAATGACGTTTTAGGAGGGTAAATCAGCATGAGCCTCGTTTAAGTGAATCAAATATATATCTAATTTTCCGTCAGTCTCCTTGTTTGCTTTCTCAATTCTTCAAGGTTGTGTTTGGTTTAGGAAAAATTTAGTGAAAAATAAGAAAAAAAAAGTGAAAAAATGAGAATGAAAGTTTGTTGGAAAATTAGATAAAAAATAAGAAGAAAAATTTATTTAAAATAAAGAATGTTTAAACCCCTTTTCACCTCTAACCAAATAAGAGAAGATAGGATAGATTCCATGGGAGAATACACTTTCTCCCAATTTTTTCTTACACCAAATTTTCTCTAAACTAAACACACCCTAAAATCATATGAAGCTGCTACGTTTTACATTGCCTATTGCCTAATGAGTTTCAAGTTGACGTTGGTAATGTTTTATACTTGGTCAAGTTTGTTTCTTGGTGCTCTCCTTGACTTCTGAGCCAAGCAGGATTTGGAGTAATGTCTCATTGAAGCCAATGAATGCTTGACAGAATTTCAGAATGAATACATGTCTCATATGCCTCCTCATTCAGACATTTCACAATATCAACTTTTTTGTTGTTGCTGATGACCGTTTCTTTCGGAATCATGTTCTCAGTTAAATCTTAATGAAAGTGGAAGTTTGGTGTAGCTGCCTGGTTTCTGGAGCATGTGTTGGCTCAATGTTTTTCCATCCAAGATTAGTTGCTTCTTTTGGTGTTTGAACCATAACAGTCTGTTAACTGACATAACTATCAACCCAAAGGTTTCGCTTTCGCTTCCAAGTGTGTTTGATGCGCTACTGGTATTGTGGGATCTTGAGACCATCTTTTCATGATATGTTTACCATGGCAGTATCATTTTCATTTTGCATTTGACTCAAGGTCTCCAATGGGAGTTATCAAGAGGCTTCCAGGAAAGTCCACTGCGTTTCATCCATTGGGAGGTTTGCCAAAGCTTGTCAAATTTAATTTCAGTCAAAAAAAACACCAAGCTCTCTTGATTTCCGGAAAATAGAGGCCTCGATCAGATCTATCTCTCGCCCAGTCAAGAGCCAACTTATTCTGCATACTAGTAGCCCTCATGCGTAGCTCGATCAAACTTTTTCTTTTCTCCAAATACAATGCTCATCAAGCTGTCTTTGTTATTAGATTTTGTTTATTTGTTTATTTTTTGATTTTATGAATGTCTTCTAGTTTATATTTTAGCCTATCTCAAAGCTCTTTTCGGAAGATCTTATGAGCCGGATCATTGTTTTGTCACGGGTCAAGGTTTTTTTCTTTTGGCTCTTGTCAATAAATTGTGAGATCATCATCTCTCTTTTTTAAAAAAGAATTCTAATTAATTATGCACAAGGTAGTTTAATAGTGATGTTTATACTCGTTGCGGATTAGTTCATACGCACCTCCATTTTATCTAAACACAAAATGACATCATCAAGACTTGAACTTTAAACCTTATGGTTGTTAGATAACACACAAAACAGCTAAACCAGCACCTTATTGATTAGGGTGGTGGTTAACAGTGATCATGACGGTGGTAAAAGTTTGTGAGGCGGTGAGTAATGGTGTACATGAGGCGGTCCATAGTTTTCTAAATTTTTCTAAATAAAAAATTATTTATTTCCATAAAATTTGAAAATTGTTAATATTAAATAGGAAAATCCTAAATGGAGTCCAAACTATTATTATTTACCTAAATACGATCAGAACTATCTAAATGTCCAAAAAAATTCATTAATTTAAAATGTCACATTGAGTTCGATGCATTAAATACCATTAATTTTATTAAATTTATTCAGTAACAGAGTCGGTTTAATATGAAATTTATGAATTTTTATTTGTAAACAAAAAGAAATTATTTAATTTGATGACAAAATAATGTAGTTTTGGCAAAAAGATACAAGTCATATAATAATATTAGTTAAAAAATGCAAATGTAAATTTTAATTTAAAAATTTATTTGCCACTTTTTGGACATTTAGATAGTACCATAATTGGATAAATAAAGATAGTTCAAAGCCATTTTAGAATTTTTTCCTATTAAATATTTGTGAATCACTTAAGTAATATCTTTTGTAAACTCTCTTGTCTGACATATTTAATAAACATAGAAATGGAAGGACAAGAGAGTCATGAATAGTCTATAAAGATGGATGATTTACAATGGAAAAATTTGTAATTTTTAATGAATAAAATTTAACATGTACTACTCTCGATAAAATTCATTTTGCGCAATCGCTTACATATAAAACTTGTAATTTGACAATTATTTCATTATATTAATGAATAAAAAACCAACCTACGGGAGGAAGTAGTAGAGGGGATAAGTGGATAAGACATGTCTTTCATTCTTGTTGGCCCTGTCCACAAAGCCACAACACTCGAAATCCAAGCGAAAACAACGAAGCTTTCATTCCTGTCTTCTAAAGGACAAAGCTAGAACAACGTTGGACATCATTGTCCGGATCCAATTAAATAGAATTCATATCTAAACCACCAAAAGCAAAACAGACAGCGGGTTTTTATACTCTAATCAAGCCAACTGACGTCCGGCAGAAAACATGAACTATCAAACTTGTTATTCTTAAGTTCCTACTGGTGGGAAACCATGATATGATCCAGCATTCTGATTTGCTTCAACCACATTGATTCGTCACTTAAGAATTAAGGAATTCTCCAAGAATATTTGTACAATCAAAATTTCAAACTTAGAGTTAGAGATATTTGTTGAGTATACCGATATTATTTCACATCGCCTATTGAAAGCTCAAGATTGATACCCATATATAGTTGGGCTCCCCCACTCATTGTCAATTGGTTTTGAGCGTGGATCCGACAAATCTACATGGTATCAGAGCGGATTTCCCACTAGTCGAGGTTAACAAAGCCCCTTGCAAGTGAGGGGTGTTGACCATAGTGATATTATCTCACATCGCTCAAGATTGATCCTAGCGATTGATCCTCATATATAATTGGATTCCCCATTCATTGTCAATTGATTTTGAGTGTGGATCCAACAAATATATAATATTCAGGCGCCAGAAGTATCGCGCAGATTGTTAGAGAGGATTGTTCAACCTCTGCATCTCTGCAGAGCGGACTGTTGTGTTGTTTAGGATCGATAGAGAAAGTGCCCATAAGTAGTTAACGGTGGTGGCATTTCCTACTTTGGAAGTTGATGTTAAGGACCACTGGGGTGGGTTGGTGTGTTGCTAGTAAATAGCCTAGACACCAATAATGGAGTACCCATGCAAGGTGACATCAGCCACGTAACAATTACTTGTCAAAATAGGTGATTGGAAGCTTTAGGGTATGTTTGGTGTAGGGAAAATTTAAGGGAAAGAAAAATTCGATGAAAAATGAATTTTTTGTGGAATCCATCCAATTTTACTTTTACTTTGTTTGGTTATTGGTGAAAAATTCATAGAAAAGTAGTAAAATACTCTTTGTTTTGTTAAATTTCCCAACTAATTTTCTTTCTTTACTTTATCTAAACCAAACAAAATGTTCCTTCTTATTTTCCACCAAATTTTCCCTAAACCGAACATAGCCCTAGAGTTTCTAAGGCATTCTTTTTCATTTGATGTGTACTTTCCAATTGCATAAAGCTGCTGGAAATATCAACCAACTGGTCACTAGTATCAGATTCACATGTAAAATATTGTAAAACAGTTTATCAACATGAACTGCACATTTGCCGAGCACATGCTGATTCACAGGGAAGTGGAGAAAATGATGACAAACATCTATAATAAGAAAATTGTGCAAAGCACATGATAGTGAGATACAAAATTGGATTGACCCCAAATCCAACCAAATAAATTAATTTGGGTTGAGTTACATTTAATTAGGTTAAGTTTAATTCGGTTCACTTTTAGGTTGATCCAAAAGTGAACCCAACTCAACTATGAGTGTCTTTTTATTTTTGAGTTATAAAATTTCTTTACATTGGAAATATGCCCATATTCAACCCAAATTAAGAATCTTGAATATGGATTGATTTGAATTGAATTGATTTGAGTCAAATTATTATATATGAATATGGATTAACTACAATCCAACCCAAATTTACATCCCCTAACATTTGGGGTACACTGTTATACCTCTATATCCAACTGAGGAATTGATACTAATTATGTGGCATCTGATTTACCCAAGGAAATTCATAATCACCAAGTGTACAACCAGATTGCAGAGAACAAAATCTGCAAAAGCATAATCTGGTTCTAGATCCTGCACCATCATTAGCCATGTGAATGGACACTGACAACAACAAAATACGAGAGTGGGTAAATTCAGGCCCGGTCCAACACAGGTGCAAGTGGAGCATTTGCACCGGGCCTATAACCAGGAGGGGCCTCCAACTCAGTTAAAGCCCTAACCTCCGATGCTGCTCCAACTCAGTGAAAGCCCAGCCTCCGAGAGGCCTCCAATGTAGTCAAGTCCAGGCCTCCAGCCAGTGGACGGATCAAATTTCATATAAAAATATAATTTTATTGTTGAGAAGACTAAACTCGCGCCCTTTACCATTGAAAACAATCTCACAATCAGCTCCACTATCTTAACTATTTGTTTTACATTGAAGCGTTTGAAGCGTGATTAAAGATAGATTAATCATGTTTGAAAGTTTGAAGCGTGATTAAAGATCAAATATTTAATTAAATATCCAACTTGACCGATTTAGTTATAAGTGGCTAAATTGAAAAGTCCCGGATCAGGATGGTCGATCGGATTCAGATAACTTGACTAAGTTGGGATAAATTGGCTATGTCTTAGGCTTCTTGGAGGATAAAGACAAGGATCCAGAGGATCGGATCAAGCTCTATCAGCCGAGGGACAAGCTGGATCAGGGCAGGATTTCTCAGAAGGGCGAGCGGGATCCGGATTTTAGGATCAAGGCTTTCTAAGGTGTTGGACAGAGAAAGGGTTGAGCAACCCCTTGGCCAATGGAATGAAGTGGGAAAAATGATTTTTATAGCCTTAAGTCATGAAAGACTCGGTGAAGGAATATGAGTCGCACCACTTTGGCTCGGTCGCACCCTTTAGAAAACGGTGCATCTCTTAGTATCTTGTGCATAAATAAGGATCATTTGTAAGCCTTATAGACATCCACGAAATTCCTTGTACACTTTGGCAATAATCAATAAAATCGTGCAATTTTCCCCAAATTATTTTCTCTCCAAAGTCCTTGTCGTTCAGACACTTATCTATTTTTCGGCTTTAACACTTATCTTGCATGTTTAGGCAAGACTAGAGGGCTGAGTAAGTCATTGAAACCTTGCTGCCGCACAGATCAAATTCTCCAAACCTCGATAAAAGTTTTAAAAGAATCCCCTGACACTTATCCTGCGTCAGAATAAGCCTCAACAAGAGGATGCAGCCGTTCTAACCATTGCTACTAACCCCCATGACCTGTTGGATTCGGACCACAGTAAAAGCTCTAAGCTAACTGACTGCTCATAATATGCTTTAGTGCTGTCCTAATTTTGTCAAACTTAGCATAAGTTTGTGTATTCACTGATATTGCTTACCCTCATCTGACTTCTTGATCAGTACGGCTGTATGAGAGCTTCTTCCGACAGGGCATTGGAGGTGAAGAAAGCTTTACATCTATTTTCTGCTTTTCTTGACAGTCCATTGCTGACAACTCTAGGAAGTTACAAATTTTGATCTTGGGTGGTGTGAGGAATTCAGTGATAAAGGAGTAAGCAATTTAGAGTTTGAGAGTATATATATAGGATCAGAAGGCACTTCAAAATTGGTATTTCTTTTTCATGGATATTTTTGCAAATTATTAAATTTAGTCCAAATTGTTAACTACGCATTACAAAAGGAGACCGAAAACAATTCAAATAGGTTTGAATTTTGGGAGACATCATCATAGGCACTCAGAGCCGCATTTTGGCACCAAAGATGTTGCCGCTATATCTAAATGCAGCTGTCTTTTCAGGAGATAATTTTCCGTATGGTGATGCATTACAGATTTTTTTTTTAAATTTGGCTTTTTCGCTTCATTCTCTATCATTTCTAAACTCCGCTTGGTTTGTTTTCTATTCTGACCTTTTCGCAGTTCCGAACTGCGAAAATTGAAACTCTGAAAAAATTTCATGTCATTGTCCACTTAATTCTCGCGGACATATGATTTTTCGCAGTTGTACCTACAAAAATCTCTAAAATTTTCGCAGTTACGAAGTGCGAAAATCACATGGAGCTTTTCGCAGCTGGAAACAACGAAAATAATATGAATTTTCGCAGTTCGGAACTACGAAAAGGTCAGAATGGAAAACAAACCAAGCGGGGGTTTAAAGATGATAGAGAATGAAGCGAAAAGCCAATTTGAAAAAAAAATCTGCATTACATGCAATTTATGACAAAGCTAGATAAAGAAAAGTGAAACTCCTCTACTTGTACATATGTAAAGAATGCCTGCTTTTTCTGTATGGCATTTCAGATGAGAGCCTTATTTTGATTCTTCTATAGATTAGCCAAGCACTGGCTTCTTGAAGGTGTTGAACACTTGCTAGCTCTTTTAATCTTATATGATATTTTTAATGTTTCCATGTCTTGGATATTTTTTTTGTAATATTTTTATGTCTCTTTGGATTAGTTAGGAATTTAGATGTTATTGTAAGGCGTTTGGTGCCTTGGATGGTTCATGATGGGATATACAAGCCATGTGAGCCTATGTTTATGTATGTGGTTTTGAAAATATTTTGGAGATTGTGTATATGTAATTGGTACATAGAATGCATGTTGTGGATGGATACAAAAATATATTCAATATTTCACCAGTAGCCACGGTTAAAATTTATAGCCATACAAATAAGGGTAAAAAATAAATATTTAAACGCAGCACTTAAAAATGTAGCTTCCGAAATAAAGAGTCAGCAAAAAAAATTGGTTGCATCGACTCAGCGACGCTGATCAATCGTTGCAAATTTCTGACAGTCACATTTTCTCCTAAATCATCGGCTTAGCTCATAGCGAAGCTCACAAATCCAATCATCCAAAATTCATGGCAAGTACATTGTTTTGTTAGGATCTATTAATAATCTTAGCACTCAACTAAACGTGTATATGAATTTTGATGAATTTTGGAGGAAGAAAAAATACTGATTTATTTCCTTATAGTATAAAACCGTTACGAAAATACACTGAAAATAGTAAAGAGATAAACTCTCGAAAGGAAAATGCAGAGGGACTGAGGAGTTATGTTCCTCATTACGTTCGCTCTTCTTTTATAATGGACAACGCATGCTCGACGTGACAAGGAGGACGCATGCACAACAAGACATACGAAGCAACAGGAAAAACGCGTTGAAAAAAAATAACAACGGGCCCACTAATTGATTTGGTGTCACCCATTTTCAACATGTTTTAATAAATAATAGTTTTTGACCGTTGTGTAAGAACACTTTTCTTATATTGATATTCACTCACTTCTAATTGTTTAACACCATTAAGAGAATTAAACAACATACTTTATTTTGGCTAAACGGATCAAGTCCATTTTAAAATTTATGAATTTAAGATATTTTTCAGAGTCAGGGATCATAAGTACTTCTAAACCACTTGTATATATATGACATCGTCATCTACTAGTAATAGATGGTAATATTCATTAATTATAAAAACATATCTCATACGTTCATAACTTGTCCTTTCGGCCCAATAAAGTGTTATCAATGGAATAGCACAGATTTATTGCACTACATTCTTTAAGGTGGCTTCTGAATTCATTTGAGTTGTAGTGTATTCCTATTATTTTTCTTAGACAATAATTTTTTTAAAAATTATATTTCGAGAGACAAATATTGTATTCTCAGTGGGATTTTAGAACCCATTAAATTATCTAGATTTTATACAAAGAAACATCTAGTGGACGCAAGAGCAAGTTTATCAAATTGTAAACATTAATAACAAGCTTCGATGTTCTGAGATAGTTAAGATCATAAGTGGAGAAATAATGATAGTTCAAAATACTTTTAATGTTATACCTATCTATAAATAAATGCATTCATTTAAATGTGAGAAAATAGTTCAAATATGTATTTTCTTTTCTTTAAGAGAAGATAAATTGATATACTTTTTATTGACTGTCAGTAACTAGTTTGGTTTAGTGGCAGAACTAGTTGGTGTGCAATGGAGATAATTATTCACTAAAGTTCAGTAGTACAAACTACCATCAATTCAGTTAAAAAGATAATATATTTATTATTTTTGTAAGTCAAAATTTAATTTAAAAATTTTATAATTGTTATTTTATACTTCCAAATCATTTTAAATTGAGTGGATTGAAGAGATATTAATATTAATTATTGACTAAATTTGATAGCTATGTATTTAATGTATTTTTTAAAATTTCATGTATAATGTAAAACGTGATGTATAATTAACAATGTAAGAAAATTTCTTTATAGAATATGATGATAAAGTCATTAATTTTTTTACTTTTTAAGGTATGTGATAATGTTAAATGTACAATAGAATTATTAAGTAACAAGTAAAAGTGGACAAATAAATATTATCTAAATAGCAGATAAAAGAGGACGAAGGGAATATGTCATCATAGAAAAGCAAGCAATGTGATCCACCAAAGATGATTTAAGCTGCTCCCGTATAGTATTATGGGCAAAATATTAAAAAGAGTCCTGAACTATCATCATTTTTATAATTACAGTCTGATTCTCTTGAATTGTTAAAAGGGTGCGATGAAAAAAATTGAACTAATTTAGTATGTTGTTTAAGATATGTTAGTTTGATTCATTCAATACAACTGATCTTATTAAATTTATTGTGAATTAGATTTGATTGAGTATGAAAAGACGTCGTTTTATTTATGTGAAAGAAACGATATTATTTAATTTCATGATCAAACGATGTAGTTTTCGCACATAAGTTTGTTTGTTATAATAATATTAGTTTAGAAGTGCAACTGTAAATTTTATTTTATAAAATCAGTTCAATTTTTTCGTCCATTTCAACAATTCGAACCATAATTAAGAAAGTAATGGTATTTAACACGCCCCTTTTAGATTTTCTCTAATATTTATTGCCTATTTAACTCTTTGCACTTATTGTTAGTGAGAAAATCGAGCACTCTCATCCATCTAAATAAATTTTGTTGTCTGGCAAATATTTATTGTGCCCTAGGACGCACCGCTAACGCAAATTATTATAAACCTTTCTTACACATAATACTAGGCACTATTTAAAAATCATAATCTGACAGTAAAGTTGGATTTTGCAATAAAAACATGTTTCAGAAACATAAAACACATTTAGTTAATTTGAAAACATATACTACCTTGTACCAATATACATGTCGTTTAAGATTAAATTAAGTAGATTAAATTAATATTTAATGCTAGTTGTTGAACGAATTTAATGGATAAATATTGAATTTATATTTTTAAAATTTTGTGTAAAATATAGAATTGAAGGATTGTTAATGGTGTACAATTGCTTTTTCATTCATTATGATAATGAAATAATTAATGTTTGATTTTTTAAGATAGTTGTAGTTATTGAATACTCCCTCTGTCCTCTTTTACATGTCACTTAACCGAATTTTTTTATCCACTTTTACTTGTCACTTAACAATTTTCAATGCATATTTAATATCAACCACTATCTTAAAATCTCAAACATTAATCACTTCATTATCATAATCAATAAAAAATATATTCTTCACCAGTAATCATCTACTAATTTTACTTTTTAGACCAACTTTTTCAGAAAAATATTAACCACCTACTTATTAAATTTGTTCAACCGCTAACATTAACTTCACTTTAATCTACTCAAATTAACCTTAAACAATATGTATTAGAGGACGGAGGGATACACATTGAAAAATATTAAGTGATAAATAAAAATAGATAAAAAAAATTCAATTAAGTAACAAATAAAAGAGAATAGAAACAGTAATTAACAAACAAAGCTATCAAATATTATTTAAAATGGACAGCCTCTAGCTATTGTGGGGTAGTTGTTCACTTGCTCTTCATTTTTGGTGATGGTTGATCCTCGCAAAAGGCCAGCAAACAACTCAGCTGGATCATAGTAAATCTCTACATCTTCTGCCCTCAGTTCTTCATCAACCTGATGCCACAAATAATATATTATTTCATATTAAAAAGGAAATTGAACATTATTTGATAGTAACTAATTTGATGAATATGTAACATATCACCTTCATGACACCAATTCCGTAAAACTCAACCATGTCTCCAGTGGGGGCATGTCCTCTGAAAGGGCCTTCATAAAAACCCCAGTGACGAAACTTGTAGGTGATCACAGGCGGCCCTGAGTAGACGCTTATCACTTCCCAGGCGAATCCGCGAGGGAACGCGGATCTAAACGCGTCGTGTGATGACTTAAATGTCTCTTCGTCAGCTTTGTAGTATTGGAATTCTTTAGGCAGAGATGTCTTTAGCAATGCGTTGTAGCTTCCGAGCCTCAGCGTCTCTTCTCCAGATAACCCTTTTCTGCCTGTTAAGTCAAAATTTTCATTTTTTTTCATGAAGTATCGGAAAAAACAATAACGAAAACTAGAACTAATATTAATTATTTTTAAAAACTGAAAATGTCCTCAGTTCGGTTTAGTTTCAATTGTGTCTCTAGTTGTATCTGTTGAATTTTTGGGTCTGCTCATATTGAATTGTATCTCTATTGTGACTCAAAAGTCCAGACTTGTAAGTCATGGTTCAACAATTCAATACAAGTCACATCTTTTTCTCTTTATTCGTAGATGTGAGACATTTCGCTAAGTGCTTACTCAACAATCTCCGTCTCACTTAGGAAATGTCACATGCTCGCCCACGATCAAAACTTCACTATATGCCCCTCCTTATAGCATGCGTCCTTTTTCATAGGTTGGAGGTGTCTCCCCCTCCTCTCTCGGGGTCCAATTTACATCTTAGTTATCTCACGACTCTCTCTGATCCAGTCAGCTCACTCACACTTTTACGATGGCGTTTCGAAGATATTCATTATTCACTATGCCCATCAAAAAAATGTACTAGTTAAAGAGGCATGATGGTGTTTAATATGTACCATTAACAATGAGGTTGAACTTGTCAGGATTGATTGTCTTGAAGTCTTTTAAGCGCAGCTTGTGGGAGAGCTCCATCTCCCATGACTTGACTGCATTTTGCACCACTTCTTCCAGTGATCCTTCAGGCCATTCCTGACATGTAAATTTGAAGACACGTACAGTGCAGCAGTGGGTGTATTGAACACAGCAAAATTACACCAATAAAAAGGAAGCTAGGCTAAGTAGGTTGCATGGTAGCTGGAGAGCCAACAATACACATCGTCTATATATATATATATATCTCATAGTACCTTTGTCCGACCCTCTTCAAAGAGCTTGTTCACAGCGTCAAATATAGGAGGACCTCCATGCCTCCAGTGGATATTTTCTGCTTCTTCATGCAGGATGGAGCGGTATTTGTCTCCACCAACCTTTATCGCATGTTCAGCTTGCTCATCAGATTTTGCCATGGATGGAAAGAAGATAAGCTCATCAATGTGTCTTTACTTGTGTGTATATAGTGTATGCATAGTTATCAGAATCGGATCGGATCAGGTCGGTCGGTTGGATCGGGAACCGGATCTGATACCGGTCAGATTTGAATTAATATCGGATTGCATTCTGAACCGGATAAAATCAGATAAACCGACTGATATATTATAAAATCGTTGAATCAGACCGGTTGGACCGGTTTATTATAGTTAATGACTTAACTATATTTTAAGTACATATAATATAAATCTAAAAACTCAGTTTACTAAAACTACACAGCTGGGATAGAATCCTAGCTCTTTTGAAGACAAGGCGGACGCACTAGCCACCAGGCCATCAATCTATTTTGATTTTCGTTTAAAAACTAGCATATAAAATTTAAAATTATATATTACATATAACTGAACCGGTAATCGAGCCAATTTAAATTGTCGATTCAACTGAAAAACCGAAAACCGAAACCCGGCCCAATTCAGTATCCGGCCTGGTTCTGATAACTATGAGCGTATGTGCTTCGGCTATGCTATATCGTTATCCTTTTATCGCTACAATGTATAGTAAATGCGACGACATTAATGGTAGCCACCACTTTGGAACCCGTAACCAAGCAAACCATGTGCCATGACCGATTCCAACATATCACTAGCCCGCGGAGATTTGTGTTAAAAAAATTTATAGAGTTAAAAAACACACACGTAGACGTAGCTCTTAGCTTCAACATCAGGTAGGGGTTGACATTTGTCTGCTAGCAATTCAAATCCATACACAAACAGCAACCTCAACTCGGACATCAAAAAATAGATTTTTGTTAGGTTTGATTTTTACATTTTATGTAGTTATTTTTAAGTTATATATATATATATATATAATTATTAATAAACTCTTAGAAAATTGTTTTGCTCATTATGTCATTCAATATATATCAAAATTTTGGGGATGAGGGAGGCAAAATTTAAAATTTAATTAAAATGAAGCGAATAAATCAAACCCACTAATTTCGGTAAGAATGAATCATATCCAAGGGAGCGAATAAAGTTTGATACTGATGCGTACTTAATCACTAAAGATTGATTAAGTTTGTATGAAAGCCATTACGCAAAAACAAAAACAATGTGAAAGGGGGTTGTGTTCAATTAACGAAAATATTCTTGAATTTTTTATTCACTTAAGTTGTAATACAAACTCTCATATTATTCTTGAATCACAAATAATTATTCATAATATATCATGTAAATTCAATAATTCGATATATTACTCAATAATTTACTGCAAGTCTCGTTCGACTTCTGAGGGTTCCTACCGCAATAAATTATTAACTACAACTGATTTTGTATTGTATTACATGTCTCTAAATGCTGGTATTTGTAGCTACAAATACTAGTCAAATGTTGATATACTAATATTATTTCTTAAATATGTAGCAGTATAAATAAACTACTACATATTCTTAGACAAGTTCTTAATTCTGATATTCAGTTGACTATGATCATAGACTACAGTTAAGTAAAATATTTAATTCATCCCAATTCTAGTCTTTGTGGACTGATATATTCTAGTCTAAAAGGTAATAAATTTAATCCTAAATTAAATTCTTATAACATTTATATTTAAATTCTGAATTATCACACACAACAATTCAATAGACAATAAGTGTAAGATCAATAATACAATCAATCATATACTTTGCATGCATATATATATAATGCAGAGGACATGAACAAATATGGATGAATAAAAATTGAATAACAGGAATACGAGTCTATGAACAACCTAAAATCCAAATCTTAGAATAGAGACGACTATCCACTAGTACGCATAATAACAATACAATCACAATAATTATGAAAGCAAAACTATGATTGCAGAAGGAAGTTTAGTCTCACTAAGTTAGTGGGGCTTTTTTGTGGCGTTTATTTGTACTTTATACCACTTTTTAAAAATGTCAAATAAGCAATCACCGAATAAAGTCCAAGGTCTTAATCGCCGTCTAAAATAAGACTATATACAATGTTGTTGACCAAAAAACATCGTATATAGACTCATAATACACAACATTTTGACGTCAAAGGCGCCATTAGACAACCAATTTTTTTAAAAGAAATTTTCTAAAAAAAATGTAAAAAAAAAATTCTATTTTAAATGAGAAATGAAAATAATGCACTACTATAGATTTTGATGTTTACCACGCTTGAAATTTTTACCACACTTTGTAGAGTAAAGCGCGGTAAATAATATATACAAAACGTGGTAAATGATATTTTGAATTTATTACCACGCTTAATTTATCGAGCGTGGTAATAGGTACTAAGTAAATTGGAAAGCGTGGTGATAGGTGGGTCACATATTACCACGCTTTGTACTCGAACTATTTAGGACACTCATATTCATGATGTTTTCCAAACATGATAAATGCTTTTATATAAGCATGGTAAAAAGTCATAATTTGTAGTAGCTAGTGATGGAAGTTTTAATTTTATTTAATTAATTATTAGAGAAATGATAAACACAATAAGGTCTTATTTTGTTGTTTTTAATTGACTCTATTAAGAGATGATACCTAATTATAATAAGCATTGAACTGAACAATAGTTTCCCCCCAAATATGTCGCCCCTCATAGTTTTCATCTTTAACCATCAAATAACTCTGCTCGACATCATCACTGCCGCCGCAGCGGCCAACGCCCATGCCACCTCCCGGTACCTCCTAGATTACCGGCCTCTACGTAGTTCCTCTTTCAAATAAAATCTCATCGAACGCGATTGCACTGTCACACTTATTTCATTTCTCGTGTCCTCTTAGTTGATAAGCCTAAGAGTTCAACAATGACCGATAAAGACATAAGTGAAGACCTATGTTTCAGGATTCTTTTAATCACAAAATCATTTTCCACCTACATCTGAGAACACATTTCTTCTCTTCTCTACAAAACTCCAGATCAACTGCCTTACAATTTGAATTGTCAATACTCTCAATCATCAAACCGCCCTCATCATATAAAACAAATAACTAGATTGACTAAACAAACAATATCAGCTAGACATTTTTTCAAATAAATTATGAACAATCACCTCAATAAGTGGCGGATCCATGTTTTGTCCAGTGGGATCAGATGACTCCGCTGAAATTTTTTACATATATTTATATGTTATTTTAGGATATGAAGTTCAAAATGGTTACAAAAAATTCTCTAAAAATCAAAATAACCCTTCTAAAATTAAAATTATACAACAAATAAACTCACTTTACGTTAATGTTTTTAATTGACCCCTCTCAATGCTATTTCTGGATCCGCCTCTGACCTCACTATAGTAACAAACAACTAAATAATAATTAAATTCCTCACCCGGCACGTTACATCTTCTTGCCTCTCCATATGATCACCCATCATCACATCAGCAGTTGCATAAAATGGGTGATCCACATCATTTGCTTGACATACCGAATACATTGCATCTGCAGTTTATATAGTCTCGCTCGAACAACCCAGTCTCAACAGTTCCCCTTCATTGAGCTCAACCTTCACCTCAGATTCTATCTTCTCTCCCCTCACCCGAGTCTCGCGCACTATAGAGATCTAGCACAACAACAACAACACCGGTCAAGCAAATCAACATGAAAAACATCACCACATGCTAATTGATGGCTGGAACACTAACAACTTCATCACTGTATCTATCTTGCTATCTTGTCGGTTTAAGATAGTGTTTCTCAGTCAGTTTTAGGAGGGTAAGAGATGTGAAAAATAAAAAAGAGGCTGCTCCTGAGTATTTTTAGGAGGGATTTGGAGAGGGAGGGGATGGTTTGGGGGGCTTATTTCCTTCCTTTCTTGTCCTTCCAAATTGGACGGATTTGGAGGGGAAAAGATGTAGAAGGGTAAGATTTTAAAAGGATTGTTTATTAACATGAAAAATATTATGTAAGGGTATTTTGGTCATTTTTTTATTTTCTTCTCTTATCCCTCCAAATCTTTCCTAAACTCGAGAATACTCATTCCTCTCCTTCCACTCTCTTTTCCTTCACTCCAAACTCAGGAACAGAGCCTAAGTTTGGATTGAATTGGGTGCTCCGTGGGTGATTTCTAAATCACATTCAGATTTTCAAAATTAAAATATATTCAAATGTTCAAAAAATGATTTATCAAATATTTAATCTTCAACATTCATCTCTTATATTACAGAACAATACCTAAATCTTTATATGCATCAATGTGAAATATCACAAATATTTTCTAATTCATGACCGATACGATTGAGAGGATATTTCGTTAATATATACGTATATTTCGTATTCTATGACAACTTCACAAACAAAAAGTCAATAATTTTTTTTCTTTCTTTTAATTTATACTTTCCCATCAATTTATAATAACTATTCATGACTTGCATCCCAAGTTGTGCATTATTCCTTGTATTAATAATGTAAGCTGTACTACTAAAACGTCACCGAATTCAAGCGTCTTGCCATAATGACAACAAGGGAAAAAAAAAAACAAAAAACCTTAAATTCTATCCAGCCGAGCCGACACCTTCAATCGAAACTTCGTCCTCCGCCGCCCTCCTCGTCCTCCAGTCGGGCAGTCAACCTTCAGAACCATGCTTAAGTACTCCGTCGAATGTGTAACGAGGTACGTGTAAATCTGGGAAACACTCGTCGAATCGATTCTTATCTGATTCGTGTAGTTTCGGGTGAGATCTGGTGTTGTAAGTATTTTAGGGTGTTGAATCGTGATAAATATCTTTGGTTAGGAAATCAGTATGTGATTCTGGTATTCAGATTGTTATCTGAGCTATACAGCTAATATGACCTTTTGGTATGTTTTTTTTCAGATGCATGTAATGGACTCGGCACTGGTTTTATGGATCCCGAAGTTTTTGATAGAGGTATTTTCTTGTTTTTTATGATTTCTGGTTGGTGAGTAGCGCAGAATAAATTTAGTCATGTGGTTCGGATTTTGTTTTGTAAAACTAAGTACTTGGGTGTTTTTACATATTTTGTTGACTTTGAGTAGTATATGTTGTTGCTAATAATAATTGACCTTGTGAAGCTGGGAAAAATGGCATGACATTCTGAGTAGAATATCTGATGTTTTAATATATTCACCGCAGCCTTACGAGCTTTTATGTTCTATCGCAGTTATATGTTGTATGGAATACTTATTTATGATTTGTGTGGTTGCTGCTAATTTGTATACTTTATGTTGTTATATTTTTCAGGATTTATATGCTTCTCACCATGGCATGGTTTCTCCAATTCCCAATGACGAGCGCTTTGTATGGGAATTTTAGCTAGTTTCTAGATTTGGTGTATATAATATGGAATCAGAGTATGGAAGTACTTCTCTCAAAGGCTGTCAGTTAATTGATCACATTGGGAAGGCTCAAATTGGTTTGGTTACACTGACACCGGTGGGAAATAAGGATGTCCCACAATCTGCCGACATCAAGTCAAACTCTCCATTCGGTAAGCTTGGCAAGCGCAAGAGGCAAGGTGAAGTAAGTCGATGTTCGTGCTCGGTTACTTCGCCACTTAAAAACTATGAGAATTTTATGAAGAGTGGGCTGTTATCCCGACTATTATATCATCAACATGGCGAGTGGGTAGACTTTCCTAAGGAAGTCACTGAACTTGTTAGGAAGAAGTTTCAGATGAAACATGCAGTAGTTGATGTTGAACTGGCGGATTCTCGGTTTATATTAGATATCATGTACATGAGGAAGTTAGATTTTGATACTGGCCTGCAGAAGCCAATAGCTTGGATTGATGATGCTGGCAGCTGTTTTTTTCCAGATATATATAAGGAAGATGGTGAAATACAAGAGATATTCCAGTGTGATTCAAATGGAAAGTCCACTACACAAGATATTAAATTACATCTTCAGATTGAATTCAGTGGAGTTAATGATGATAAGGTAGATGACAATGAAGATGAGCCGAGAGCTTTGAAGAAAATCAGAGTTGTGCAATCACTGAATGATTATCATAGCGACAATGACAACTACAGTAATACTGAAACTGGTGACAGTGAAAGTGGCAATGGAGTTACTGACAGTGGCTCATTTTCTCACTTGGATAGTAGGAGTCCAAAAATAGCTAGAAGTGCGTCAACTAAGGTTCACTTTGTTCATAATGATGCTGATTTCAGTGAGGTTTCCAGGTTGCTTATAGCAGGAATGGGGGGCTTCTCATGTCCTAATGTAGTTGAAATAAAAAGATGCTCTGGTAAGCATATAAAAAATTGCTTTAAGCTCTTCGAGAAGCAAGTGGAACTTACTGAAAAATCTCGTGGGAGTTCTAATGTACAGTATGCATGGCTTCCCTGCCCGAAAGATTATGTATCTAGTAGAATGATATATGGTTTAAGGCTTGGCGGACTTCCAAGTATTTCAGCATACGGTTATGGAGTACATCTCTCATCGAAAAGCTATGCATATACCAGGTTTAATTATGCTTTTCTTGATTTCAAGGTTTCATGTGAATTGTTGAATTCTTTCATGTTCTGATATTTGGCTCTCCTCGCAAGTTTCTCATCACTTTCATTCATGCCTTCAGTTTCAATACATGCAATCTTAAATTTGGCACAGTTAAATCCTTGCTGATTCTTTGAAGGTTGTGGGGAATACCCAGTCTTGTTTTTCTAGTGCAATGATTCAATCCATTATTGGCTGATGCTGTCTTTTATTATGTATCTTCTCCACTTATATCCAATGTTTACTCATGCAAAGCATCATTACTTTTCTTTATGAAGCACCGAAACACCGTTCTACCGCCGTTTCTCTGTTCAGAAACATACTGGGAATTGATCCTCTAAAAATGTGAGGATACGTCATTTTTTTTAAATGAACCTAAACAACTTATAATTAATGCAAAATATCATTTATCGTTTTTAATCCAAACGCCTAAGAAAATAAATTCATGTTTGTAGATTATGACCAAGCAACTTTCCATATTTGACCCTATAGTCCTAACTGTCTAGACTCCCTACAGGATATAGATAGCTTTGTCCCTGCAGTTTTTGTCCCTGCAGTTGTATGCAGTCCTTTTGGAGGAGCCTTTCCCTTGTAAGGCTCCTTGTTAGGTAGTGTCAGGATGTACAGGTATCTCACCCCCTTTTTTTGGAATAAAATTCAATTTTCCAAAAAAAAAAAATTTCCATATTTGAATCTTTTTACTATAAAGATCATTTTTTCAGTAGTACTGCAATTAAATTAAAAATGTATAAATATGACGCATCAATGTGTATTTGTATCCTAAATTTTTACAGAATTATGTTGTCCGTATCTTTACCCGTTTCCATATCGATTTCGATGCCACTTAATTTTTTAAGTGGAGAATGTTGAGCTGATGACGGCAATAGGCATCACTGTGTATCCATGTCCTAAATTTTTACAGAATTATGTTGTCCGTATATTTACGTGTTTTCCGTATCGATTTCTGTGCTACTTGATTTTTTAAGTGGAGAATGTTGAGATGATGATGACAATACGCATCTTATTTACATCATATTCTCACATATACACATCTTTTTCTGTTTCCCTGTAGTGTAAAAAATTGCGATGCTGACGAAAATGGGTTGCGACACATGCTGCTTTGTCGTGTTGTCCTGGGGAACACTGAACCTGTTCATTTTGGATCGGTTCAATTTTGTCCCAGTAGTGATCGATTTGACACCGGAGTGGATAATGTACTCGATCCTCAGGTTTATATTGTTTGGGAAGTGAATGCCCTCACCCACATCTACCCAGAATATGTAGTGAGTTTCAAGATGCCATCAGAACCTGAAGGTGATCCAAAACACTTTTGTGTTTGTTCTGTTCATGAACACCCATTTAAAATTGATCATATACATCTATCTAATTTGATATGTTTTTACTGTATGTATAAAACTTTAAATTAGGAACATCATATTTCTTGTATAGTTTGAAATTGGTACTTAAGTCTAGTCCTTTATTTGCCATCTTCATATAGTGCTTGTTATCATGATCCATGTTATATGTGAAGCTTCAAAATTTGGAATTTTCAGTTCAGGGTTTTGTTGCACATGTGAGGAACTCTGAAGTTTCAGGAATTACTACTTTTCAAGTCTATCCGCAAGTTCAATCTGCCTTGTCAAATGCATCTGTAAGTACCATGTTGAAATTTTGTTATGTTGGCGTTCTGATTGCACAATTCAAGTTTGATAGTCACAGCTTATGTTCGGTCCGGGGATATCCTAATTGCTATGCCTCGTCCTCTTGAAATCTTGTATATCCACTTTAACCTGAATGACGCTTCTTCTTTTTTTCATTGCAACAAAACTGTGTTGGGGTTGATTTTCGGCTTGTGGGATAGAAATGATTGCCGCAAGCCCTTTTGGAGAGGATCCATAACATCTCGATCCCAATCTCCTCGCTGCTAGGTTTGTTTTGTTCGCGTAGGTAGTTACCATTATGCCAAACCTTTACTCTTTGAAGCCCATAGTTCTTTGCTATAGATGATCAGTGCACTTTCAATCTTGCATATGAATTTCGATTGATTGGCCTGGGTTTCCATTAGAACCAGTGTTTGCCTGTTTGGCCGACTTCAGCAGCTCACAAGGACAAGAACAGGCTTAAACAGTCGGCTCCATTATCTGTAATTTTCATTGAGTTGATATTTTCCTGTTGCCTGGCCAACAATTTTCAGATGCCGGAGTGTTAGTCCTTTACATATTGGATATTGTTAGTATGATCTGCTCTGGGGCGGTGGATGTTGTTGGAGATCATTTGATAACATCATAAAGATTTTAACGGAATGAGATATACAAGTGAAAGGACAAATAAGTCAACAAGACTCCGGATTTAGCTATGCGTGGTGCACACTCTGAAGATCAGTTCCGCTCAGCATAACATACGACTGTTGGAGTGTTGGAGATCATCTGATGATATCTCATTACAGAGGTCAATTGATTGGGTATTAGGTTTTGTCTGTATGATGGTTCTACTGGCTTTATTTACGTAACTGCCACTTGATGTCTACATCTCTCATGGAGAAAGTTGCTTTATCGAAAGTTAGGGAGATTTTCCTTGATACTATATTTTCGTTGTTGAGGTGTAGTTTTTTATTTCCGAGTCATATATGCTACGTAATTGATTGAACGCGCGGTTGTTCTCTGTTGAGATTTAATCTTTCTTGTAGAAGGGAGGCTATCTCATGTAGTTAAACTACAAACTGGACATGTTTCATGTTGATGCGAATAGGCTACTGATCTCTTTCTATTGATGAACTGTTTAAAAATTGAGCCATGCCACTGCACAGTGCGTGATATCCATTGACAGACAAGAATTTTGTTGTTCATGTATTTAATAAGCATATTCGTATTTGTTTGCTGCACTCTGAAAGTAGATATTAGAAAGTTTTCGTATGTATTATCTCATGTATGATGCAAGTACTTGACTGTTATCTCTCTTAGTATCCTTAGTTTTTTACGCAGTTCAGTTAATTGCCGCATACTTCTCCTTGTTTTCCTGATTTGGTAATTTAATATGGTATATTGGTTTTGAAATATGAAGGGGCTGAACTACCATCCGGGTAAACATTCTAGAAGTGGACCTCAGGGAAGCACACCAAAGCCCGGATCCAACTTGCGCAAGACTCCTAAATCCCCATGGATGCCTTTTCCTCTACTGTTCGACGCCATCTCAAAGAAAGTGCCTCCAAAAACCATGCATGCGGTGCATCATCAATACACCCAATTTAAGGTGATATTACTTTTGCAGCACGCTTTGGATCCCATCAAGTAATTTCTGACACTAGAATGATATTCTATTGTTCTTTTTTTGGGTTTCAAAATAGTGCAAAAATAGCATTTCTCGGGATGAATTTATTAGAAGACTCAGAATGGCTGTTGGGGACGCATTGTTGAAATCCACCATAACATCTCTGCAGTGCAAGGTATGGGCTAAGTTAGTAACAGATATCTGGTACCGAAGTCCTGGGACAATAAATGTCTCTTCAAATAGTAGTTTTCATATATTCGAATCAACATCTGAGTTCAATACTTCACAAAGTTGTGCCATGCCACCGTGGTTTCTCAAGATTTGGGTTTGTGAATTTACACATCATGTTGACCTGCTGCATTTGGTTTTGAAAGCACGTTGCAACTTACATTACGGCTGACTGTTATTATTTAATTTTGATGCTTAGAGCATTTACCGTAAGCAATCTTCATTGTAATATCAAGAGTTTGATTACGCAATATGCATATTGGTTTATGTACTTCAAGCAGTTTTGTGATGATTATTTAAAACTGCAGCAACCTACTTCTTCATGCCCTGTTAACCTCAAAGTACCAAAGCCGGAGCCGGAAGTTTGACGTGATTGGATCTGTACAACACGTTTACTTGATGTAGTCTTCGTGGTCCAATTTTGAATTTGTCAATTAGCAAATATCAGATATGATATATGCTGAGGGTATTAGCTTTGAGCTGCTATACTGATAGGGATTGCTGCCAGTGAGCTTTTATAACCTCTTGGCTTCTAAACTATTATAATTTTGTTGTTGTGGAGTTACTGTCACTTGGTTCTGCTTCAGTTAGCCTCAAATTTACATCTCAAAATGTTCAAGCAGCTCTCACTATGCATTATTGCTCAATATTACTCAGGAGGCTGAACATACAAACTGAATTGAAATGAAGCACTGTACTGTGTATTTCAACAGAGATATTATATGACCCATCTGGTGGCATGATTTTTAGAGCTGATGCTTCCAGATTTAGTTCAGTGAGCGAAATATTCGGGCGTGTAAGTATACATTTGGCGGTGTGACTCTTATCAGTGGATGTGTATAGGACTCTAGGCTAGTGAGCTGAATTTTTGGCCAGTCCCTGTGGCATCCAAGTCTTATGCGCCGGCTTCTGTTGGTTGACAATAAGAGAGAGATATGAGGTCTTCTAACAAAGGCAGAATACAAGAAATATGGAACAAACTCTATCACCTGTTAGCTTTTTATCTGATGGGCTTGGCGTAATCAGCATCCTGTGCATTGCAGCTTCACGTCAGCATCTGTGTTGAAGCATTGTAGGCCACTGTCCTGGAAATTTCTCTATGCTTCTTCTTTTGAGGATGGTTCTGCATTGTGGAGGCGTAGGAGTAGAATTGGTAAATATGTCTCTACTATCATAAAGAGCGAAAATAGTATTAACTCATTAAGTATATGCAGAATAGAGCCAACAGAGCCTCTGTATCACACCTGCAGCTTCAGATTCTGATAGCCCAACTGTGAATACAGCATAAAGATGCCTCCATTTATCAGGCCTACCAGCAGCTCTAAATCTCCCGCCTAATGTTCCGACAGCAGCTTGGACTCTACTGACATCAACCTAGTTAGTTAAGCTCTCGCACGAACAGGGATCTTCATGATATTTTGTAACAGACAGACGACTCTGCTTCAGCCGCACGCTCTTGAACTCTTTGCAGCAATCCCTGAGATATACATCTTGTTTTATTGCATTTATTGAGATCTATTAAAATGTGATCTCTTAATATATTAAGCATTAAGTTAATCAATTACTTATTTTTTATATTGAATGATTTTTGATAGAGACTGAATCACATCTTCATAATTCTACCTCTTACTCGGTCAAGAGGCACCAACAATAAAAAAAATCAGTATATCGTTGAAACTTGAGCAGCTTCCACCGCCTCCAAATCTAATCTCACATCGTCGAAACCTTAGAGCAGCTTCAACCGTTTCCAATTCTTATTTCACCTTCCAGCAGAAAGGCTAGGTTTTGACCATCTATAAATCAGTAAATCGAATCTTCCACCTTCCAGCATACTGAAATTCAGCTTCGACCATCGACAGTTCGACGGCCTGCAGTTAAGGTTAGATTCAAATTTGCTTAGCTGATTTTTCAATATCTGTTCAATGCTTTGATTGTCAAATTTATGTTATATATGGGTTTTTTAATTGGTGGCTCTATCAGGAAATAATTGCTGTGATAATAGTTTGTGTTCTTAGGGATTGAAGAAGTGTTTCTAGCAGCAATGTGAAGCTTTTCAATCTGAGCGCTGTTATAGTAGTTTGTGAAGTTCAATCCTTCTCATTTTGAATCATCCAACATCAACAATCTTAAAATATGGCTCACTTATGTTTGAAATATGGATGCCGAAGTTTTATGTACATTCAGTTTTTTAGTAGTTCTACAAACTTGTGTTTCTGATCGTGCACTTCCGTCATGGTCTGGTCAAGGTCTAGAAAGGCCGAGAGAAGCAGGAGCTCAATGAGTTCAAAGGCTTGTTGCTTCAAGCACACAACTGAGTTAATGAATAATTTGGATCCTTTGCACAACATTTTTTTATTTAGTGCCATGGCCTGGGAATGTATATGGGTTTGGCTGAAACCCCTGGTTTGATTGAGTAGTGCTTTAACCTTTTTACTCTATTGTGTTTTTTAATATTGATGAAGATCTTTGTAAGTTTAGGCATGAATTCATCTGTTGAAAATTCACGAGCTAGCTGGAGGGATTCATAACTTGATAAGTGTGTTTTTAGAACAATGTTTGAGGAAGTTATAGAAACTGGTCGGGTGGGAACTACGACCTGAATCATGGACTCGAGTTCGTGATGTAATCAAGGAAAAATTCAACATACCGTTTAATCAAAGACAGATGAAGAATGATTATGATTATCTGAAAGAAAAGTATCAGGAGTGGGTGGCTCTCAAGAATAAGACAGGAAATTTAAATAATTCCACAACCAATAGCTTCAACATTCTATAGATGAATGGGATGAGTATAACAAGGTAAGTAGATTTTGAAGCCTAGTTTGGTACTATATTATAAATATTATATTCATTGTTACTTTTAGTTATAGACTCATCCAAAGGCGAAAACATTGAAGACATCAAATTTACCATTCTCATAATTATATTCTTCACTCTTTGATGGTGCAGCTGCAACTGATATGAAAGGTTGGGGGCCACCAAGTGAATAACCTAGCCTAATTCAGGTCATAACACATCTGCAGTTTCACTAGAGTTGTGTCATATTGAGAATGATTTCAATGATAATGAGGACCACAATTAAGAAAATCAAGAGTTGCCTCAAAAAATAGACCTAGCTCAAATACAACTCAATCTTCAAATGCGGAAAAATCAAGTAAGAAAATGAAACAAAATCAGTTTGATTTAGATGAAAAGATGGGCAAGCATTGGATATTCTTATTAGATAAAATTCAGGTCCTTCAGTTGAAGATTGCATTGAGAGATTTTATTCTCTGGGGTGGAGTGATATACATCCTTTATTTCTTTGCGCAATGGGAGTATTTTGCGATAAACAGTGTTTTCGAGATGCATGGATGAAACTTCCTACACAACGAATTGAGCTTTTGGAAGGATGGATAAAGTAAGTTGGAAAAACTTTAAGATTTTAATTTTAATTTTTTTATTCGACTTTTAGATGATACTTTCGTAATGTATCATATGTGTTCCTTTTGCATTGATTGACTAGAATTATAAAGTTTAGCTCTATTTATGCTTATGGCAATCAACTTTTTTGTTTTAATTTATACTTGAAAATAGATTATCATTATGGATACTGAGGAGGAATTTGTATTTATACTACTTCATGAAGTGATATCAATTGAAAACACTTCGACACAAGGATAACATGTCAAATTTGTCAGGATACTCTTACCAGATGCTTTATGGCTTCATTCCGTGGTGTGAGAAATTGATTTTCGACGGAAACGTGCCATTGCGAAGGAGGAAAAATTCAACCATGCACATGCTCAACTTAGAAATGTAATCGAGCTTGCCTACGGTGTTCTTAAAGTGCGATCGCTATCTTAAAATGAATGGATCCATTTGACCTTGATGTACAGAGAGATATTGTTATTAAGTGTTTTGCAATGCATAACTACATGAGAATGCAAAATATTGATGATGAGTTATTTAACAAGTTTGAACAACCAGATATTATTATTAACGAGGAAGGAGAGGCAGAACATGAACGTGATAACGGAGCACAAGGTCCTTATTGGAACACAGAATATCAACAATTTTTAACCAACTTGTGCGACGAGATTGAAAATACATTGTTTAGCAATTTATACTGATACAAGCTCGTATTTTATTTTGAACATTTTCTTTTTATTTCACTCATGCTTCGCATTAATAAATAAATTTTTAATATTATTATAAATTTTAATTATATTTTCATATATAGATATTTAAAATTTATAAAAAATTTTATTTATGAGTTCTAAAATGATTTACCAAAATAAAAGTAAATCATTCACTAATTAGCATGCAGTATGGTCAGACCAGTGGTTTGACCATTTAAATTCTCGTACATCATTTAGTATTTAACTCTTAATTTTACAGAACGACACCTTTTATTTAGTTAGTTTCAGTTCACAGATAAAATAAGACATTGGAACATGTGACTAGAGGTGTTCACTGTATAAAATTGAATTAGACCAGAACCAATTTGGACCGAAACCAAAATTTATAAATCTAAGGAACAAAGACCGATTGGATTCAAATCGTCCGAACGGATCAAAAAATCTGAATTTGGACTGGACTACTAAAAACAAACTAATTTCTATGAGAATATTAATTAAAAATAGTTTTAATTATATATTAGATATATATATATATATACGTACGTATGCATTATAGTACAAATATTATTTTTACTTAACAATTATCAAATGGTTCATTCTGGTTTGGATTAGAATTTTTCAAGTTTAGACAAAATTCCAAAATTGGTGGATTGAAGGTCGGACCAAAATTCATCGCTTCAGATCAATTCGGTCCATTCCAGTCCAGTTCACTATCTTATTTTTTTAAGCTAACGACCGGTTCATTTTCATCTATGTACCTAAACTAACACATCAAATCAGGATAACCACTTCCACATTCAAAACTAATTCAAAGACAATGTACCAATTGCTAATATTGTCTCCACCGGTGATCAGTTAGTGAACCCAGAATCTTCATTGGCAATGTAGTTTTCCTTTCATTAAGAACTTCCTTAGGACCTGTAGTGATGCCTACTAGTATATGCCAATGGAAAGAAAGAAGGTGTTGAGAGAAAAATAGAAGGAAGTTAATGGATAGGAGGATTTTAAGAAGGCAGATGTTGTAACAGATTTATTAACAACTTCAACAAAAATTTCATGCCTAGCATAATCAAGTATTCCAGGTAGTGATTGGATATAAATTGCTATGGATTCTTTTCCTAACTGTTTTTTAGCGTTTTGTCCTTTTCTGCTCCTTCTGGACTCTTTCCTCGTGCAACATTGCCTTACTCTTTCGAAAGAATCTAGTTCTCAAGATTGAAATTTGGATAAACTGTTCCGAATTCCTTAGTATTTTCCCACGTTGCATGGCCTGGTGGCTCGCCTTTCCATTCGATAAGATACTGCAGTGCTTCCACCCAGTGGTCGTTGGCCGAATAACTTGTCATGGATGTCAAATGGGTGACTCTTAATAAACTGTTCTGGCAGGGGATCTGGGATGTATAAGGAACACCTTTACATAGTTTGAGCAAAGACATGTGAAAGACATTATGAATCATTACTTCTACACGCAAGTTAAGCTTGTAAGCCACAGGTCCTATGTGCTGGATAATTTGGAAGGAACCATAATATCGTTTACCAATTTATGAATTCAGGCTCAAGCAAGTTTTATATGTTGATAGGGTTAGAGCCACACATTAGTTAGTCCCCTTCACTGAAATCATTTTTCCGATGAACATTTACTTATTGTTGCATTCGGAGCCTAGCTCGTATACTATGCATCTCGCATCGTGCTTATCAATTGATCCTTGAGGGAGAAAAAGTCATCTACCGTGATAACACGTGATTGGCCTAGGATATGATTGAGTATGTTTGGCGGTGGATAGCCATACATTGCTTCGAAAAGAGTCATTTTAATGCTCGAGAGTCACGAGATATTATAGTGGTATACTTCCTTCAAGGCATCTTAGATAATCTTCAACGCATATGTTCAATACCTCAGTCTGACCATCAATTTGAGTATGTGGTGGAGCTTTTCATGGAAAAAGTCATGCCTTAGGCTTAGGCAAGCTCATGCCAAAGGTGACTCATAAATAAGAAATCTCTGTCCGAGACAGCTATGCTTGGTATACTGTGTAAGTAAACAAACTCTTTTGCAGATACCTGAACAATCATTAGATCTTTATACTTGGGAAGCAAGGAGATGAGATGAGCCCCCCTACCAGAGTCTATCAACGATTATCGAAATTGTAGTACGTCCTTTTGAAGCCTGGGATATAATGAGTGACGAAGTCAAGGAATATTTTTCGCCAGATTTGGGAGGGTATTGGCAGCTCATGTAATAGTCCTTAAGGAGAAGTGTTGATGTTTTTACTTGATGGCAGGTGGCACACTAACCCACATAATCTTTGATATGAAGCCCCTTCCGGAAAAAAGTTGAGGACAATCTTTATGTTATGCGATGTAATCCAGCATGACTGCCTATTTAGAGAACAATGGTATTCTTGCATCAACAAATTTTTTTACTTATATTGTCATTTGATATATCAAGAGTCTATCCTCATAGACCAATAAGCCATCTCAGACCGTGAGCATGCGACGTAGCTCTGATCGGCTTTGGATTGTCTATAAAAATTAACGATTGTCAAGATTGGTTAACCGATAAGCTCGTAAAACCTGCAAGATCCCCAACACTCGTGAACAGAATGTGATGCCTAAAAAGCACCTCTGTTAGCACTTGAGCTGCCTATCTCATCAAGGTACGACAAGACATATGATGGCCATCTTCGTCTCCACATTTATATCGCACGTCAAAATCATACCTCCACTAGCTTTCCGTCCATTTTTGTTGGTCTGGTATATGAATAGTATGCTTAAGAAGAGCAGTAAGGGGTTGGTGGTCATAGAACTCAAAGTTGTAAGTTGAAAATGCTTTGAGAGATTCTGTCAGTAATTTATTATAGTAAGCAATCGGGCAGCCAACCCGTTCTCCTATCCCTAATGCATAAGTTTGCATGGTAAACTCTTGGGTTAAAGTTTGAAAGGACAAATAAGGATGTGGAGGTCAAAGCCGCTTTGAGTGCTTGGAATGCGCAGGCTGCAATTGTCATCCACACAAAGACTTCTCTTCACAGCAATCAGGTTAAGGGCGAAGCAATAGCATATATATGCGGTATGAACCATTGATAATAATCAGTCGATTTCAAAAATCCCTGCAGCTGTGTAACATTCATAGCAATCACCGAGCATCATATGCTTTGAATTTTATCGATATCGATTTCCACCTATCTCTGAAATGATATGACCTGGGTAGGCTACTGAGTGTCGTGTTAAATCACACATAGAAAGTTTGTTGTAGGAGAAATGCGTGAGGAAGAGTTGGAGTACCTCGTAGAGTACCTCGTAGAGTAGTTTTATGTGATTACCCCTAGAAATGTAGCCCGAGCATTGTTAATCTAAAAGACATCACAAGAAATTTTTAATGGCCATTATGTAGTCTAAAGACAGTTTTATAGACATCTTCAGAGTTAATTCGAATTTATTAACAATCCGCTCAAAAATCCAATTTGGTGACCAAGATAACCTCATGTAGATCGTCTAGCAGTTCCTCGACAGTCGATCTCAGAATTAATTACAAATAGAATAAAATACAATCTAGCAAGTTACACCTCTTAATTTCTTTTATTAGCTGGAAAAGTTGATAGGTTGTAGGTGATGATGTTATTCAGGCGCTTGCTGGTGGTGAAAATTTTCAATATAAAACACGGGAAATTGGACGAAGCGATTCGTTGTGAGTTGAGTTTGAGTTTAGAAGGTATCAACAGTGAAGTTCCGGATGCCGAAATTTCGATTTATAAGGTTTTTAGACGATTTTGAGCGAAGAAGTCGAGACTCGATATCAAAGCAGATGTGTGGAAATTCAAACAGGGTAGAAGATGAACGCGACAAGAAATATGCAAAATGATGCAATGTATCACTATCAATTCCGGGCTTTGAGTTGGGGCAATGAGGTCCACTTCGGTATTTTTGGGCCTGTAAGACTTATGATATCTCTTAATTCTCAAGTTTTCAATTAGGTTAACTATGGATAGAGTTGTTTGAGGTAATGGAGTGATTTTCGTCTAATCCTAGACTAGTTTTAATTTGCACAATAAATCATGTAATATAATTTGTATTGGAAGTCATTGAGGCTGTAATCCGGAGGTTGGCTTATAAATTGTCATCTCGTAAGTTTCATAGTCAAACTTTGATGACAGTGCTTATAAAATGTGTAAGTGGAGATGAATCATTATTTTAGGCACGGCAAGAGAAGTCAAATCATCATTTTGCCAAAATTTAGGTTCTCTATAAACCCTTTAATCACTAAATGGAGTTAAAACATTATATTTAATTGATTAATGGCTCAAAACTCTGTTCTTCAAGTATATCAATACTTTTTAAAACATATATTTTTGTAATTCTTTATTAACTACAACATTAATATCTAATTCTTAATAGTCATTAAACTGATCTTTCGAAATTCCATTCACCGTCTAACATTGCCTAAACCTTTTTTAAAATATTGAGCGAAATAAAAGCCTTGTTAGATATCTGTCAAGTTACTTCTCTTGTATAGTAATACCTTTTTTGATTAATACTCTGTATGTGAAACCAACCATATTGGGTATTCTACATTATTGTTAAAAGACACCTTTGTTTGATGAGGTGAAGGTCGACCCATAGGCCTATGCTTGTACTATAATATTGTGGGCGGGCCGAGTAATGACTTCGGTTTTTTACCACAAATCAACTACTACTTCTCTTCTTTGTGTAAATGCTTACACAACAACTCGACTTATCGGGAGAGGCACAGGAAGACAGTGAGTTGTCAGGAGATGCATTGATGATAGCTAGGGTTTTATGGAATGAAAGACAGGTCACCATCATCATTGAATTCAAAAGTGAACAATAATGAATGAATGAGTTAAAGCACCTAACTACTGCATTAGGACTAGAAGAAGAACAAGTACAATCTTATTCCGGAGAAGAATAATGTGGGTCAAATTTAAGACCTAAAAAGCGTCTAATTCCATATCACCAATTCATTACTCTTTACCACTGTTAATTTATAACTTCACATTGCACGACAAGAAGTCCTCAAAACCCTAATTCAGGTGGATAAAATCCAAGGCATTATTAAGAAATGGTAATTAATCATTAAATGAATTTCTATAATATATTTTAGAGGACAAATTATAGTTCTAAAATCGGTATGAAATGTGAATATCATTAAGTAGTGTTTGTCATGTAGCATGTTGAAAAATCAAAATGTTACATGATGAATTGATGATAGAAATTCTTTTAACTTTTTGCATATATGTCATGTGGTGGACATCAATCCATGATATTCATGAGCACGTGATCAACTATATTTAATCAACTTTAGCGTTCAAATTTCTCTATGCTGCCCCAAAACACCCCCACAAGATTCAACCATATGTGTATATTAAACATCGTGGCCTCTAGGTGTCCTTTTTCAGAATTAACAAGGTCAAACAAAGGCTGTATCAGTGGTAAGAGCCTAACGCTTACCTGAATAGTTATATCATAAAATGCAGAATATTTAGACGATTATTAACAGCTCGGGTGTGGTGGTGGTCGCATGGTATAGCAGTAGAGAGATGATGAACTGACGGCTAGAGCCCGCAATAAATGCTGACCAGAAACAGACTTGACTGCGTGCCCCCACCATCACCTTGAAGTTTGGCATCTTTCAGTAGACAATACAGACCATTCATGGACCTACCTACCTTTTTAATACAAGCTATATATATATATATATATTAACATTTTACTACTCCAGCAGTCTGCTCTTTTTGATCACCAGCTGCAATAGTGTAGTTGCTGCTAGCCAGTGGCCGAGCCACTGGGGGCGAAGGGGTCGGCCGCCCCCCCAAATCCCACCTAAACTACTTATTTCTATGTACAAAAATTTTTTTTTATATATATAAAATAAATTTATATGCTTAATTTCAACGAAATTTTTAGTTTCGTCCCCCCAAATTCCGTTAAAATTTTTATTAAGTAATTTTGCCCCCCCGAAAAAAAATCCTGTATCCGCCACTGCTGCTAGCTGCTCCTGCCGTGGCTGCACGCTTTGCTGGATGCTGCTGTGTAGTTTCAGTTCATCATTCTCACATCCCCATGAAAACAGTTGTTCATTCATATGCTTTGTAATGGCATGATCTCAAACTTGTTTGTTTCAGTGTGCTACTCCATTTTTCTTCTATGTCTACTAACATATTGTTATCTATATGTATGAAGTGGTTTGTGGAAAAATGATAAATAATGTTTATTAATTAAAAGCATTTTTTCGCTAGACTTTCTACGATATATTTTAGTGTGTCACTTCATTTTCTTCCTCTGACATAACACTATATTGTCTGTTCAAAACGGTTCATAGAAAAACAATAAACAATACTTATTAGTTAAAAACGTCTAATCACCAGACTTTCTAATTTGACACTTTCTGACAAGACTTTAAACAATGCTTGATACTTATAAATGCTTACCGTATTTTAAATGAATTGAATTAGACTTTATGCAACATTAAAATTAAAGTATTATTTATTGTATAAGGTTTGTGGGATGACACAAATCTACATGTAGATCGATTTCAATGTGGTGCCCTTATCTCTCATCTCTCTACATTGATTATATGTTTAACACACTCCAGTACTTCACGATGCTCCTTATTCACATTACTGTATGTTTCCTCTACTGGCACAAATCTTTATTACTCCATGTTGTCTGCATTACTTGCTCTTCTGCAAGCTCTAAAATTTTTCCATGGCTTTTTACAGTGCTAGCTGCCTTCTTTTGACTGCTTTGTATTAAATCCCTCTTACAACCTACCCGAGCACAATCACACTGCTCACCAAGTTTTGTATTGAGAATTTGATTTGTAGCGGACTAGCGGCTACAAGCTAGCTTGGTAGTTCAGAGGGTTACACTTGAAGCTTTGCCTTTGGTGAAGCCCTATCTTATAACCATTCCATTTAGCGTTTAATATCCTGCTTGATTGGTTTGGATTGAGAAGTTGTTGTCAGAACGCTCCATGCATTGGGCTCGACCAGCTTTGTAAAACACTGTTTGGTTTAATGTTTGATCCGTGATTAGAATTGATGCAAATTGAATTGATCAGAATTGAGTGAATTAATCTTACCTAATTCTTTTTCATAAAACCAGAAGAAAAGAAAGTGTTAAGTTTATTATCTAAATTTGAATTCGCAAAGTAAAAAAAATTGAATTGAACTGAAAAATTCAATCACTGAAAAGACCACATACCCTAATGCTCAAATAGCAATACACGGTCTTTTTTTTTGGGGGTGAAAGCATAATATTCTTTCAATAATTTTAGTTTTCTTTGACAAAAATATATAAAATAAATTATATAAAATATATAAAAGAAAAGAGAGAAATAATATTTTTAGGAATGAAATAGAGTTATCCTACCCGGCCACAGATAGTTGAACTGATAATTGACGTAGCCACCAAAGTGTACCCCTAAATCTTTGGTCGTAAGTTCGAATTTGAAACTTAACACCATATTTCCGAATTAAAAGAAGGATCTAACAGTCGACCCTGTCTGAAAATCTTGGGTGAAAGTCCTTCCCAAAATTTCATTCCACCCCAAAAGAATTGGGTCAATTTAAGAAAATGTAGGACTGCCCGGAGGATGGAGGGCAAGCTGCCCATTAGATTATGATGTGACAGGAAAGGGAAGCAGAGGGTCAGACAAGGTCTGAATTTTTTCATCATAAAGCAATCGATTACAAAATCATTGCTCGATTCTTGTCCTCTTCTCAGTTCTCTCTCTGTAATAAGTTCTCATCTTATTGGTTCTTGCGTTGACAGCCCTGTCCTTGACTGTCATGCTAGCCATTCTGTAAGCGACATCTCACACGTACGTCCTCCCCAGTGGCACGTGCGACTGTGGATATATTGCGGTACCCATGCAACAATTTCTGATACTTGTAGGCCCTCGTTAGCAATATTTCGCCCTGTTTAGGTCTTATTGAACGTGACATGTGCATTTCTCGAAAGGATGGGTAATGACCTCACTGTTCATGTAACACAAATACAAAACAGCCTCGAAAAAACATTTGGCTGATGTCTCTTATTTGTTAGCCAGACGGCGACAATGCATCTTACAAAATGTGTTATTGACGGAGTGGGGAGTTATTGGAAATTGATTTGATTTTAGAATAGAAAATAGAAGAAAATGATAAACCAATTAATTTGGTAAGTTGATTAAAATTAAGATTCGTATTTTGATAAATTATTAACAAATTATTATCTTCAAGTTTTTGACATCACATCATTCTCAATATGCATGCAGCGACATGAAAACATGATACATTCACATGAAGCATACACAAATCAACATATAAAAATATAAGTAAAGAATAAAAAATAGATAATATTTTTAATGTGATACACACATTTAGGGGTGTTCATCGGTCGGTTTTTTAATCGAACCGAACCGAACCGAACCGAACCGAACCAAAATATAAATATTAATTTGGTTTTCAATATAAAAAATCAATGACTAAACCGGATTTAAATCGGTTTGGTTTGACCTGAACCGAAATATATCGATTCTCGGTTTTATGTAAAAGCACTGATTAGGCAATTACCTATTCCATTCTTTAGTTCTCTTGTGTTTATTCTAGAAGGCGAATGCCGAAAAGATGTGAGGGCGATGCAGTGATTATGATAGTGATTTATTAATGGGTAATCGGTTTAGCGATTCTCATTGGATTATCTTAGAGTTAGAGATTCAGATAAGTCGAGAAAAGATGATGAGAGTCGAAAAATAATGAAGACGGAAGGTATGAAAATAGAATTTTGATTCTTTTGATTTTGGGGGCAATGAATTAGGAGGGTCATTACTCTATGAGGTTCTAACAATTTATATGTATAGTTGAATTTGTGTTTGTGTTGGAATCGGAAGATTTTATGTAATTGATATCATGATGCTCAGTTAGTTGACCTTCTCCGTACTTTGAAAAATGAGAAGAGATATCGTTTCGTTATCTTCCCTTATCGTATATCTTTTAATTTTATAAATTTATTGAGATATGTGTTTAAGACTATATAAATTTGGTGTTTGGCTTGTGCTGAAACTCGGAGGAATTTTTCAGACATGGGTGATTGTTGGGAGTTGGCATGCTGAAGCTTAAGTATTGAACTGTTGATGGTTATGTTTTTTGATTCCTTTCGACTTTATATCATATTGTAAAATGTAGTAGAAATAAGCTCATAAGTAGGCTAATTTTGCGTATGAACTGTTATATCTACTTTTGTTTTGATTTAGATTTGTGCATTAGTTAATATTTCAACATGATATATGTTTAGTTTATTGTCCAAGATTGCAGTGAAGATGTTGTCTAGAGGATTAGGGTTCAAGAATGTCACTATGAGATCATACTTATTGCGAAAGGTTTAGGCTACTTGTTCCTTGGCATCTCCATTTTCAGAGATGAGAAACAGGTTTTCAGTTTTCATACCAATCCAAAGTCAGCCTTGCCATTTCCTGGAGTGGTGCTCCAGTTTTGTTTCCCAACATATGTTGTATGTTTCCTTATTTTATTTGTAACTGACACAATACTGCAACAATTTTCATGTATAGCAGATGCCTTACATTTTTTTTATAAGTTGTAAGCTCATATTCAAAAATGAATTGTATCAATATAATGTTCGTTTAGATATCAAAATGTCTCACTATATCAGTGTGTGTCATATCATTTTTATTTAGTTTATGATATCAAATGTATCAATATATATCAGGGTATCACAAAGTGAATGACATTGTTGTTACTTTTAAGTTTTTACTCTTTAGGTTTATCATAAATATTTATTAAGACTTAAGCTTTGGGGCAGGTTGTTGATAAGAATTGTGTATCAGTAAGCAATACAATGATACAAAAATGAATCAAAATCATATGAAAAATTGACATTATCAAGCTTTCTTTAATACCATCATTGTAAATATGTTTATTAATATAATCATAGTTCTAAAGCTTAAAGAGATACATAATATGCATGTTATAATGTAGTATTAAATTTATAACACGTTGAGGCATTGGTTCATTGGTTATATCGTCTGTCACTACCATCTCCAACCGGAGTTCGATTCCCATTTAGGACAGGTTTTGAAAAAACAAATTTTTTGACACATTAATTAGTCGGTTTTTGGTTCAACAAAATTTTCTTTTAAAGACAAAAAATCAGGTTTTCTATTCCATTTAACAGCCTATTTTTCAAATATAAAACCAAAATACTTTAGACCGAACCATCTTGGTTCGGTTTGATTTTTGATTTGAATCAATATATGAACAGCCACACACACATTAATCGCCTAACTGGCTCGAGGCTTGGGCTAAAAGACCCTGGTCCAGACGACCAGAGGTTTAATTCTTGGTCAATGCTTGTAAAAGCATAAATCTTATGAAATAATTGGAAGGAGTATCCATGAAAGCATTAGGGTTGCCTCCTTTACGAACTTCCTCCTATTTTAAAGGGGTGAGTTCTCTGAATTTCAAAATATTTATTTCATTATACAATGCAGCAAGACTTATGCCCACATATCTTTATTCGTTATAGATATGTATTAAAAGAATAAGCACATTTTTCACAACATTCTCAAATACAATCCTCTTAATCCTCTTTAATATACGCTTTGATGAGTTAGTACAAAGAATGGAGGCTCTCTCCCACATTCGACTCTAATGACATATAAACGTCACTCTATGAAAGCGTATATATCTATGTTTTGGCTAGCCAGTAACCTTCAAAAACCATACACCACTTAGACTAAGATCATTCCCAGATCTAAAGTGTCTTCTACTACTAAGCATAAATCAAATAAAATTACTCTTCTTAATTATGAAAATAATAATTTAATAATCTATCTTCATTAGCTAGTTGGTAGGCTGCTTCTTGTTCAGTATTTGTATTTTCTTTGTTTTCTGCTTTGGCCGGGAGGTACCCTACGTCCCTAGTTTTTTTAGTGGAATATCCAACCAAAGGGATATGAATCTCGTGAAAATGAAGGGAAATTCAATGACTTAAAGAATATTTTAAGCCACTCATTTATCGATTCGTAGATGCAGAGAATAAATACGCTGTGAATGTCGCCGATACCGGGGCTGCTTACTGACGTTTGCAAGAATACGCTTTTCAGACGAGAATACAGATAATCCTGTGTGCCCTATGACTCACTAGTTTGTTGGAAGGAAGATAACTAAGCCCCAAATCCCGTATTGGTATTGGCATAAAACGAGAGCTTTTTTTTGATTGCTCCTCTGGTCCTTCCTTCGATCTACCGCCTATTCCTTAGTCTTTGGTTGATCAGGCCCTTTTCTAGGCCTCTCAGCCTTCTACTCTAACGGGGGAATAACAAGTCCATTACGTATAGATGCATCAGTCAACTCTGTGGATTCTGTTTCTTTACTCTCTCGATCCCTTCATCAAATCATGTCTATACGGGAATAAAGCTTTTCAACCGTAGATTGAACAATTGCATATCTAGAGCTTTTAAAGATTCAAATGTTAGATCGGATTTTTTTGCTGGGTTCCAAACCTGTTAAAAATTGTAGCAATTACTGGGAGAGGAGTAGAGCCCAGCAAGCAATATTGAGCCCCAAAATCTAGTTTTTATTCAAATCCCTACTCAACACGATGCCTTAAGGAGAATCTGAAGCTGGTTGCTAGCGGAAGTTGCGCGCCAAAGAACAAAGCGGAGCATTCACAAAGAAATGGTGTAAGCGGAAGGGAAGGCGCAATGGTTAACGACTGCCCGAGGAGTGAGACCTCTCTGATTTTCCGGAGACAATAAGGCTTTCTTAAGGCTTCCGTGCTTTTGGTAGCTGTTAGACAAGTGATACCATACGCAAGTCCGGACCTATATAGTGAGGGAGCGCTAAGGCTAAGGCGAGTTGATTAGCTAATACAGCTGGCTTACTTTTCATATGTGGAGGCAACCTGACGATAAGCACTGGGCTAACCACAAAGGAGTAGGCTATAATTAAGATATATATCCTCTTTCAGCTGACCTTTCTAAACCATGCTTTGAAATCAAGCTAGAAAAACAAAGACTAAGCAGGTGCTGTCCTAATGAATGGCTTGGTTGAACCAGCTCCCTACTCGTTCTACTTAGTGGAGGAGTCACCCCGTCTCCCGATAGTCGAGCAGCAAGATCACCTCCCACTAGCAGTTAAAGATTTGGCCTTTCCCCTTACTCTCGCGCTTTTCCACTCCTTGAAGTCAATATTCTCGATGTAAGCCAGTCTCTAATTACTCATCCTTGTCCTATCGTCCTTTCTTCTAAAAGAAGGAGTTAAGCCTCGCACCCGACCCGGGTATAAATTCTGTAACGTAATGATCGAATCTCCTTTGCTATGAGTTCTTTCCATCTTTTTCCATCTTAAATAAGGAGCATCACTTACTTCTGTGAGTTACTGGCACAAACCACTAGTTGATTAGAAATGTCAACCCGGAGTTATACTCCAAGATCCAGAATGTTAATCAAAATTACTGGCCTCATAACTTTATTTTTGTCTTTTCTCCGACTTGAGAAGACGGCTTAACAGCGCCTTGTTCCCGTAATGTTAAGCCCTCTCTTACTTCGACCTTCTTTTTTTTGTAACTCATGCTTTAGAATTTATATGTTAAATATATATGCATGTCACATAATTAAATTAAAAATGCATTTTAGTGTAATTAAATATTGAGATTAAAGGTTTTTAGTTTCAAGTTATTTCATAAGATTTGAAATATTATGAAGTGTATTATTATCAGTAATACTACTATAATATAATTTTTGCATTGAAATTATGATAAAAAATTGTTTTTCAAAGTACTTAAGAAGTGAAAACACAATAGTTCAAACATGAAAACACATAAAAGTCACATAAATGTTAAAACATAAACAACCAAAACAATGTTCATGAATGCAGGTAGGAAAGTGGGTGGCCTAATCAGTAAAACCAAAAGGTCCTAGAGCATCATCAGTGGCATCCTCACCTGGTGGATGAGGCAGTCCAGCATAGGGCGGTCTCACGTCACTGCTGCTACCGTTCAGCAGGGCTAAAATATGTTGTTGGGTGTGCCTCGACTCCTCATGTGCTTGTCTCGCCTCCTCATTTGCACGCCTTAACTTCTCATTTGCACGCCTTAACTCCTCATGTGCACGCCTCGCCTCCTTCTTTGCGCATGTAGCCTCCATCTTGATTTCTTGGCTCGTTTCAGCCTGTGCGCGAATTTGTGCTTGGAGCAGCTCCAACTATTGGGTATACTCATCATCAGCCCTGCGCCCTAGATTAACAGATGAGCGACCTGTATTGGAGCTACTGAAGCCGGACTGGTAAAATTCCACTTGACTGCCAAGTCCTCTATATTCAGTGCCAGTGTCAGCAGAGTTTCCTTGAACTTTGGACCACAACTGTAGCTCCTGTTGTGCACGTGGAAGAGACGCGAAGACTGGATCTACTGCTGAACAGGCCTGCAAGGCCCCTTCCATCGATTCCTACATTGTTATAAAAGAATTGATAAGCGGTGAAAAGCCGATCAAACTAATTTACTTAAAATGTGATTATTAGTGGTTTATATTACTCACAAAGAATTGTAATGCTTGTGGATCAACAATTCCAGTCTTCTTGCTTGTATGAGTGGAAACAAAAAATTCAGTGGGAGGGACGACTTCTACACACTTAGACTCCTGCTCATTAATTTGAAGATTATGTTAATGTGTACGTTAGCATTAATTATGTTAAAAATCAATACATTTAAATCGTATGAGATTATATCGTAGTTACCAGTTTGGTGTAAGCCTTGAAAGAAGGCTCGGACCCATGATGATGAGTGTAGAGCGCCTTATTCTTTCCTTTGACACTTTCTTTCCCAGTAGCTATCTATTTAACAAGATTTTGATCTTCTCGTTGCTTATCAAGAATGAGTGGGATGTGCTCTGGTTGAACGAACTCAGGTAAAGTGTACTCATCGACATCGTCCTTTCTCTTTCTGCGTTTTGAGAACACATCACTAATGACTTTCTAGATCTTTGCCTTGAAATGTCTCTTGGCCTTCAGTTCTTCATTTGGATGCCATGCAAACAAACGCTTCAGCAATAAATTAATGAGACCCAATGTTAGTTTAGTATCAAACAAGTATGTACACAAAATTTTAGAGTTCTTTATTTAGTACGAACAAAGGTATTAATGAGTTTTACCTTAAACTCATTAAACAACAAGACCCTGTCTTTTTTCAGGGCGTCACTATGTGTATAGTATGGCCCCTTCCAATTTGTCCTCAAAATCTCATGTCGAATGCGAGATGCCCTTGGGCTTAAACCTGCATGCAAAATTGAATTCACATAACCTTGAATTATATATACATATTTTAAAAATTATTAATCATATTGATCAATTACTATTTTGGATTACACGGTTTGATGAACACTCTCTCATATGGTAACCTCTGACCCACAGTGAAACTATCCCATTGCTCTTATAAATAGTTGCGTTCTGGTCGGTCCGGCTAATGATGCGGTGGTGGTTGCGACTATGACTGTGGCTGGCTGACAGGTGGTTCGTCAATGTTATCAGCGCACTCATCATCATATCTAGGAGTCTCACGGTTTGGTACTGCTGTTGCTGCGTGTGTGGCAGAACTACTACCTGGCTCACGAGATCCCGCTGATGACGGACCATGATGAATGATGATGCGCCACGCTGTGGTGTCGACCGCATCAGATACGAGTGGATGAACTCTGAACCAATCATGGGCCATGATCGTTGTGGGGCAACCAGGCGGAGAGTAGTGGGAGGCGGCATGTTATAAGGCAAGGGCATAAAAGGCATCTGCGGGGGCATGGCCGCTTGTATGACAAAAGCATTCTGGTGATGATCATTGAGAATCAATCTGTAGAACTCCTCTCCCAAGGCTGTGTCTGGAACCTGGCAGGGTATACACCTGACATAGGAGGCATCAGGGCGTATCCATAAGAAGCAACCCTCGTAAGCGGGAGAGTTTGCTATTGCGTTGGAGGGCTCTGGTCCCATGCCCTAGACCCACTACCTCGTCCACGCTGCTAGCTAAGCCCGCCTGACATATCTTTTTTACACCAATTTCCATTAATATAAGAAGTGATGATACGTGACATATACATGCTTTGAAATAATTAACATGAGAATATTTTATTATATTGAAATTGAAATCACCAATTCGCTACATAATCAACACTAATCTTCATCCTCCTCATTATCCTCATCATCGTCCTTGCCATCATCCTCATCATCATAACCTGGAAGATCCTCGTCATCCTCATCATCATCTTTCTCTACATTTTCTGCAACATCCTCGACCCCCTCTTCCTGCACGGTACCTACGTGATGTGGATCTATGAGCTCAATAGAATCCTCCTCCTTGATGTTAATTAGAGGAATCCATTGACCAGCATTCAAGAGTTTAGACTGAAAAGCTTCCAGAAGCTCGTTATTCTCAATGTATGCGCACGGTTTCATCTTGCATACAACCAACATATTCTTTCTGTTTGAAATTTTTTTTGACCCAGGAATAATGACATAGTATACTTGAGATGCATTTTAGCAAGCATAAAAGGGGGTATGTTGGCGGATACATGCGCTTTTTATTGACAAGCGTCAGTTCGTTGTCTATCAAATTAACTCCCCATTTCCCATCAAATCATCTACCCTTGAGCAAGACGACTTGCATCAACAGACTCTTCGAATAGATGAGCTCGTATATGAAAACAAGCTTTCCATACTACAAAGTCTCATTATCATGCATGTCTGTACTTGTAATAGATATTCCACTATCATTTTTTTCAGTGTCACCACTGGTAGGATCTTCCACGCGAAATTTATAACCGTTCACCTCATAATTTTGATACAGTCGCGCCTTCGGATGTGGTCCACCTGTAATTATTTTCAGCCAAGGAGGTGATAGATTACTTCCCTGATACACCACATATTCACGAAATTACCCTGCAAACTTTTCTTCCACTACTGAATCCACCTGCGAATCAGTCCAGTTCTTGAATGTGTCTTTGTAATGATCTGTATTCCACCTGTACAAATCAAAGTGGTGTATGGTACAAGCTAATATCTTATGATAATATTAGCAATGTGTATGTTATAACTTACTGAAGTAATGATTGTAGTTCCAGAATATTGGATAAAACAAAATATTTAGCTGCGCAACACTCTTCTTTAGATAATGCAACATAACGAGACTGGCCGAAACCCTTCCCATGGTGGTTGAATATGGATATTGGAATTTTTATGTTCTCAACGGCTACAACACTGTCACTACTTGAATGATTAAATGACTCTGAAAAGTGTCCTGCTTCTTCACGTATATAAACTTTCACCATGGAAGCCTCGACATGTCTCTTGTTTTTACACTTCTTTTTCAACACATGCATGTACCCCTCGAAAGGATACATCCATCTATATTGAGTTGGACCACGCAACACAACTTCCTCCACCAAGTGAACTATCAAATGCTTCATGGAGTCCCAAAAATTGGGAGGAAATTGGGTTTCCAATTTACACAAATCTACGACTATACTTTTATGAAGACTAGTTAGACACTCCACACGGAGGGGGGAAGCACATATTTCTCTAAAACATATTGATAACTTTTACACTGACTATACAAAGGAAGTAAGCAGTGAAACGCAATGGGTAGCAGTACTTCCATGAAAACATGACAATCATGACTCTTCATTCCCACCAGCTTGTGATTGTCTTCATCAACACAGAAAGCCAAGTTCGACACGAACCCATTTGGAAATCTGAGTTGTTTTATCCCCTAATTAACATACTTCAATGACGTCAGCATCATCCAACACATATTTGGCCTTTGGTAAGAAGAATTTGTTATTTCCTAATGCAACTGGCTCGAATGATTTTTTATTACAAATAGCAACAATGTCTTTTCTAAAATCAAGGTTGTCCTTCGTATGTTTGGCCACCTTCATAATTGTGTTAAATAAGTTATCGAACACATTTTTTTCTATGTGCATAATGTCTAAATTGTGTTGTAGCAAATTATGCTTCCAGTAAGGAAGATCCCAGAAGATGCTTTTCTTTGTCCAATTATGACTTTGACCATATCCAGGGAGCTTTCCAACAATAAGAGTATCAATGATTCTCAGAAAATGACATATCCTCTCGCTTATAACATCCTTCTCAGAAATTCTCGCCGGTTGCTTTCCTCTCTCCATAACGTTCTTCCGAAATAACACTTTATTTTGCCTATACGGATGATTTCTTGGTAGGAACTTTCAGTGACAATCAAACCAAATTATTTTCCTACAATTGTGAAAATAATATCCAATATTTTGGTGCATGCAAACTGGACATGCAAGTTTTCCTTGTGTCTGCCAACCTGAAAGCATGGCATAAGCCGAAAAGTCGTTAATAGTCCACATCAAGGCAGCGCGCATTTGAAAGTTTTAACCTTTCGAGGCGACAAATGTTTGGACACCGACTTCCCACAGAAGTTTAAGCTCATCCATAAGGGGTTGCAGATAGACATCAATCCTCTTACCCGGACCTCGCGGACCGGGAATCATGCACGTTAAGAATAGATAGCGTTGCTTCATGCACAACCATGGAGGTAGATTATATGAAGTAACAATCACCTGCCAACACGAGTATGACTTGTCACCGATTCCAGAGAAAGGAGAGATACCATCGGTGCATAAACCGAGCCCCACATTTCCAGGATCTTCTGCAAACTCCGGGTACGTATTATAAAAAACCTTCCATGCCTCAGCACAAGATAGATGCGTCATTATACATGGGTCAATCCTTTTTTATTCCCTATACCAATGCATATGCCGTGCGGTTTTGGCAGATTGGAATAATCTAATGAGCCGTGGAATTAATAATAGGAAGAACATATTTTTACAGACAACTACACCACCCATCAAGCCACCCTTCTTTGTCTCATAAAAATTGCGAGGGAAAGTGTTATTCTCCGGCAGTAGATCGCGGAACAAACCAAATAGCTCATCATATGTACTTTCTGACATGTTAGATGTTGACTTTATGTTTCTCGTCCTCAAGTTCACTTGATACATCTGTATGGGAAGAAGCGTTTCCAGGCCATTATGGTTGTCCTCCAAATTGATCCTGATACATAGTTGTGTCTCCCTCTCCACCACTAATGGTCGCTCCGGAATCGGTAGTAAAGGGATACGGCTGTGCGATGTGGGTATAATAACAATGAGATCCTTCGGTCGGTACATACGGTGGAATATTAGAAGATCCCGAACAAAAATAAAAAATAGGCGGATATATTTTCCAGCGTGTTTCTCCGTGAGAAGTCTAGTTGAAATAATCACTAATAAGCGCCGCACTCAACAAATGTTCTTTCACGATTTCTAACGGCTGCCATTTCTTATTTTTACATTTCTTACATGGACAAAATATCTGACCGACTGACACCGCCCCATTCGCAAGAGTTGAGTTAACAAATTATTCAACTCCATCAACGTATGCCGATATGTTTCGGTGACCGTACATCCTTGACTGATGATACATTAATGCATTCATGTTATACATCATCGACATTCGTATTGCACTGTCAATTGATTGTAATTAAAATACATGTAAAAACAATTAATAAATATTTATGCTGTTCAATTACATACATGTTATATCTCTTGTTCGTGAACTACATTAATTATTTCTATCCCAACTTAAAATTCATTTATTTAATTTTAAATTGTGAACTTCATAATTAATTAACATAATTTTGACTACAAAAATAATTAAGTATGACTTAATATATAATTGTTTCCATTAATATATGCCTTAATTAATAATAAAAAATTAACTACAAATGTGTAAATTCTAATTAAATAGATGAGATAAGCATATGCAATTAGGATTAACTCAAGCTATCGTGTATCTTAGGCCTGGTCATCGGTTCAGTTCAAAACCGAACTAAATTTGAACTTTATCTTAGCAGGGCTTGTATCATCGGTTCGGTTCGGTTTAATACCGAACCAAATTGGAACATAATTCTATTATTCAGCTTTCTATTTTGAAAACTAAAAACGAAACAGATCTGTAACGGTCCGGTTGTGGACTGAATTGATTTTTTTTAGCTCGGTTCGGTTGGCTGAGAAACCAATTAAAGTAATTTTTAAATAAAAATATTAATTAAAAATGATTTGACTCATAATAAATTTATAAAAAAATTGAGAAATTATTATTTTTTATTTTTTATAAAATATTTTATTAAGTACTGTAATAAATAATTTTGACTTTCAAATATGCTTTTAACATTATTTTAATTATTTGGTTTTCGGTTCAGTTTAATTTATTATTATCAAAACCGATAACAGAACTGTAATAATTTTAAAATTTCAGATCGGTTTGAAAATGGGATTATTAACTATATATCAAAACCAATCTTTTTTAAACTGAACTTCAATCGGGTCGGTTTGGTTTTCTGTTTTCACCATATGGTGGCAGCCATAATTTATCTACAAAATCAAATTACCTAACTTTTTCAAATTTTACAAATTATAATAACAAAATAAAATTGCATGAAAAATTCAATCACACTACTACAGATTTGAGCTATTACCACACTTCCAATTACCATGTTTTTTCTTTTTACCACACTTATTAATATGACCGTGGTAATTAATCAAATAAAGTGTGGTAATTGGTGCGTATGCAATTGGCGCTATACCTATTACCATGATTTGCATACACAAGCGTGGTAATAAATTATGTTAAAAGACGGCAGCGTTTCTTTAAGAGTCTATTACCACGCTTTGGGTTTTAAAAGCGTTGTTATAAGTGACGATTAAAACGGTCACCGTTTTGAACATGATCAATTACCTCGCTTAAGTTATGTATTTAGGGTTGAGGCGACTAACACTCCCTCCTCACCTAAGTTGTGTTTTACTAGGGTTTTTCTAGAGAGAGGGGGAGGTCGTTTCAACTTCAATAACTGTGGTGATTGGCCTTAATTAAACATGGATAAAGTATTAACATATATCAGATTATTAATTACAGATGAGAAATGAACTGAAATGACTCTGGAATGTATCCACTATCTTTCTTTTTGTGGATCAAAACTGAGATCCAAAATTGTCCCGCAACTTTCAATGAAAAATTATATTTTATAACAAATTTACGGGTTATTTTTGAACCTCTTTTAGAAATACGAAAATGATGGGACAGGTGAGAAAAAAATGCCAAACTAGAGCTCATATATTGTGCTCTTTTTGGGCTTAACTTTTTTCGGACAACGGGAGGGGGTGATTTCAGGATGTGGGTTAGGAGGTTATCGAATGATTTGCTGGTGGGTTTTGGGACACTACTTTAATTAATTTTGAGGTTCGATTAGAGAACATAAATTAAGATTTGTAAGATTTTATGTATTTTGATATATTTAGGATTTATAGTTTAGGGTTTAAGGCCATAAAAATATTTAAGAGCTTACATATATGTGAGCGGGTAAGTAAAAGATGTGAATAAAAGATGAGGTCAGTGTAATCAAATATTGAGGTATAGAGACATCAATTTTAGTATATTTCTTAAAATTTAGAATTTTTTTATTTGTGTTATATATATTTAGATTTAATATGACCTTTGAGATTTAGATTTATTTTATTATAATAGGATTTACCAACCTATAAATAAAAATTAATGTGTCTTAAATTTGAATTTAAATATTTAGTAATTAAATCATCTAATTAAATATTAAAATTTAAAATAAATATTAAAATTTTATCATAAATAAATACTTAACCCAATAAACATGCATATACAAAATACTTAACTCAATTAACATGCACGTACAAAATACTTAACCTAGAAAACTCAAGCCTAAAACTATATATGTACAAAATAATTAAGGCAACCCAATCCATGTTTTTTGCATGCTTTATTATTTTTTTTAATTCTTCATTTTGGAGGTTCGAAAAATCTCCTCTAACAATCCTCAAAAAAATTTTCCTCCTGAAGTTAGGTCCTCTATTAGCCCGAAAATATGTTTCCCGCAGTAATCCCTCTAGTTCCAAGAATCTGCACCTGGAAGTTAAAAAAAATATATCAAAAATCGATCCTGAAATGGCTTCGTAAATTTAGTGTTTCTTTTTTCTTGTCCCGGAATTATTTCGCATTGAACTTAAATGCAAATTCATGGATTAAAGTTCAATACCAAAGTAAGCCAATAAAATACCCTGAGAGACAGTGTTTTAATATCTGAAATCAATTGTTTATTATCTTATTATGTCTTATTTCATTTTGTTATGTCTTATATTATGGTATTCATGAGTAATCACATTTAATAACTGAACTGAACGATCTTCTTATTAACTGATCAAATTAACCAAATCAAAATTTCTTGAATCGCCATAAGAGTTATTACCAAGTAGTAAGAAGAAATTCTTATCCTCTGCATCTCATGTTCCAATCCTTGTGGTTAGGTGTGTGAGTTAAAAAAACTTAGCAAATCAAATTAATTTAATTTTAACCGAACTGACCGAATAACCAAATCAGCAAATCAGATTAATTCAATTAAACTAGTTCAAATCAACAAAATTTTTACCAAACATGTTGTCTCTTAATATTATTATTTTTTTCATTATACTTTTATCTTGTTTAGGATTAAATATGAGGCCGCTTCTTTAACCTGAAATTTTCCTTATCTCGTTATGTTTTATCTTGTAATTCTCTGTGTTATTTAGTCTAATCTTAATAGTCCTTATCTTTTAACTTATTATACTTTATCTTATTTTTCATTATTACAATCTTTAACAAATCTAAGGCGGGTATGCCGTATATCTTATTACCTAGTATCTTATTACGTGTTATCTTAAATTATCTGGCGTATCATATAATGTTTTATTAAATTTTATCATGTCCCATCTTATCTTATATGAAATGAAATAAAATAAATTAAAAATTAAAGTGTGGGACCCTTATTTTATTACAGCTTATCTTATTATCTTATTGCACTTCATCGTAATTGATCATATTTTACATTATTTAATCTAAATCTAAATAAAAAATTGTTAAATAAGAGGCTTAGTCTCCATTGATAAATAAAGATTGAGGTTTGATAACACCAAATGAAATAGACAAGTATACCAAAATCTACATTACATATGTATGATTGGTTTCAGAATCGATCACCTTCCTATAATAAGTGGTCCATTGACGTTCTTAGGACAAAAGAGTGAACATGAGGGAATCAACTATGTAAATTAGACCATATCAAGACTAGCTATGAGATATTCATCGCCCGTCATATTCATTATCTCACTAGATTGGGGGCAGCGTTGTTGCACTATTAATGGTCTCTTAACACTTATCTGGATGCATTGGGTGGAGGCCTAAAACACAACACTACACATGAAGAAAATAATAAGGGACTGAATTTAAAAGTTGTTTTGATGGATGTCGATAAAAGCTAAATTGGTGATGAGACTTTGGCAAAGATACTGCATATCTCTGACATGAGGTGTTTTTATGTTATGTGTGGAAGCTTGACGGTGTTATGTTGTGTGTGAATTTTTGATCAGTTTGCTAACAACTTGCTTCCTTTTGCTTTGTTTAGTACACAACAACTTTCCAGCCCCACACGCTCGGAGGGTCCCCTCCCCCTTCAAATTCGGGCACCCATTTCCCTACTCTTGAGGTATCCAGCAGAGCACATTCTCAGAGTACATTTTTTGCTAGGGTTTGGCTGCGCTATATAGGAAGTAGTCTATCTATGTCTAAACAACACCTCATCATGATTTTTGCGAACCACCTTTTCATGGTTGTGAGTGACAATTTTTATGGAGACGGTTCTTAAACCGTCCGATTCTTGTATTAGACTTGAATCGTCCCTCTTTCCTTGTCATTGTAGCGATTAATCATATCCAGTTGTCTCATCAAAAACCATAGTTTTTTTCTCTTTTGTTCATGAATTTTAACTTGTTGACACACAAATTACTAGGAAAAGATCCATATATATATGTGTAGCTTGTGAATGATCTGTCTCTCTCACGATGATCCAGTTATTCACAAGTGTGCCACAGTTTCATTCAGTTCAATCCCATCCCATTAGGGCTTACAACTTTGTCGAATTACTTTTGCCTCCAATGCTTCAGTTATTTCAACACAGACCCCCCATTCACAGGTGTAAAAAACGACTCAAACTTGGTTTATAAAGATAGATGCCATAACTCGTCGAACTTTGTTGAATGTAACGTGGGGGTACCTTACATGAATGTTGTTTAAGAATTGAAGACCTATCAGCAAAGGTTCTCTATTATATCTATTTGTTTTTGTTTTTTTACTCACAAAACTATACCTGCTTGCTAAAGTGTATTTTACTAGAGCTAGCTGCAATATATGCTTACACTTTCATTCCTTGTCTCATTATCTATCTTTTTCTTGATTTCTTTTGTCTGCAAAAAATTTGCATGGAAAGTGTACTAGACCAAACACAGCACGACTCACAGCCAAGATTGGGTGATCCTCTCATACTAATAATCCTTATCACGTCAGAAAAAGTAAACTAACGATGTAAATCATATTTACTTCTTTAACAATTTTGTTGGTAAAGTTATATAAGCAATGCGAAATAAGAACAACATGCAGGAGTGTAGTGATTTTCATCAATTCCTAACCACATCTCCATCCCCTCCAAATTCTCATCCTTTTGGGTGCTTTCTGTCTTTCTTTTCCTTTTCCTTCCCTTTTACTTTACTTCTCTTTCTTTCTTTTTGCTTTCTTCATCTGATAGTTTTTTTCCCTAGATGGGGTACCTGATTCCTTCTGTCTCTCCTTCATCCTCAGCAGCAACCTTGCACTCTTTCCAGTGATGATATTTTTAATCATTTCAAAATCATCAGTGTACGTAGCTAGCCAGCTAGCTATAGCTTCTCTTGCAAGTCCTCTCTTACTTTACATTACACTCATAATAACTTAAATGAGTTAATATGTATTTGAAAAACTCTACTGACTTCATATATATCATCAATTTGTCATTCTTCATCAACAATCTGATCTCCCCAATGTGAACTCTAGGTTCGGCTTCAGTGTGTTGCTGGTTGAGTATCCTTCTGATAATGAGCTTATTTCTCCTAATCTTTCATTATAACTTGAGCTTTTTGGGTCCATTTCCTGTAAAACATACAGATTGGCGTGGGTGTGAAGAATGAGGATGTAACATAACCGTGTGTCTGAGATGTGAATGAATCAGGATTTTAAAAGACAGATGTTTGATTCAAATGGGCATAATAACAGAATATTTGTCTTGTGAGACAAGCAAATATTTGATGTCTGGTATACAAAATATTTGTATGTTGCACAACAATATCTCTCCACTGCATCTATACTTTATACACTCAAAAAATACAATTTGAATACGTATTTAGTTTTCAATCTGGCATTAGGTAAAAAGAGAGCAGGGAGTTCAATTACCTCTATCAAATGTATGTTGTTGCCTACCAAAGAATCTGTTGGTCTGCCATGCAACCATGCTTCTCTGCTACAGATTTGCCATCAACATATGAAAAGATAAGATTAATATATCAAATTCATCCTAGTGGAAGCCATGTAATTAAACCATTGAAGAGCAAAGTAGGTGCAAATACAGCAGTCTTTTGTAAGGCCACACTGAAGTGATTAAGAGAATTATAAGAGACAAAGTAACACACACACACACACAAAGTCCCATGTGATGATATCCCATTATGTTGAAAAAACACAAACAACATTTATTTATATATATAGAAGGTCTAATTAAGTAAGATGGAGGTTACTTTAGTGGGAGAGAATTACAATAAAGGGGTGTGTTTTATTCATTATAGGAATTAGCTTTCACACTAAGTTTTCTCATTCAAAAGTGTAGTAGCCCACAAAATCCTTCGGAAAGAGATATGTTATGGTTTTGTTCTTTAATCGAATTCTTGCTTACAGAATAACTCTGATGTGGGAGGACTAATATTGGGTTCCTGACAAAGAGAACAAAAGCATTGATATTATTCCTTCTTTTTGTGATCTTTTGCATGATATAAATGTTTTTCTATGCATTACTTGTGACTTTATGTAGCTTAGAGAATTTGGGAGAGGGATCTATATGTATGGTTTAAGCTAGTTAGAGCGCTTGAAGTCAACTTTTGACCTCTACTACTTGCCTTTCCCCTAAACATTTACCTATTCCTTACAAGGTGGTTCCCTATAGTATTAGTATTTTTGTCTTACTCCATGTTTCATGAAACAGTTCATCGTGTTCTGGAGACATCCCACATAACCTAGCTTAACACTAACGAGTACCAAAACTAGTGGAGTTAGAAATACTTTTAACTTTTTGATATTAGTTTCAGTTACATCTTTGACAAAATGGAGTTCTAATCCACCACTAGGAGGACTTAGCACAATCGGTATGTTTTATGTACCTTGAGGAGTTGCTCCATAAACCGTGATAATTATCCCGATCTTGATTCGTCGCACTTGTTTTTCCTCCTGATGTTTGATGATCACCATTTCTGATTGAATTTGTAATGTCAAGCATTAGGTCCTCAGAGTTATCTCCAGATGACCCATTTTCATATGCATCTGATTGGACAAACGGAATATCATTAACTGTAACCATCAATCTTAAAATCAATACAGTCAATAATTTACATGTTAAAAATCACAGGCACGTACTGGATGAAGCTGCAGCTCTATCAGTGGTTTTAACCGTCCTATACATCTGCAACAAGACACTCAAGTCCTTCACTATGCTCTTTCAACAAACAATAACACCTTTCAACCAAAAACAAACATATCAACAACATAAATCCACGTACAGACATACACACACACCAGCACCAGCAGGCATGTTCTCTTGAGATTTGGTACGGAGTACAAGTTAGTTATGCATGTTCCAAGTAACATAACCATAGTTAATGGTGCAAAACTGATGAGGTAGAGACGGGAGTGTGGTTTGGTTTGTTGTGAAGTTGAATTTCAACCTTCTTAACATCTTGAAACAAGTACACACAAGAACAGCACTTGTGAAATCATACTGTTTTCTTGTGTTTTTTTGCTTTCAGAACTTTTTCAGCTTTCTTTCTCTATCCATAAATAAATGTTTTGAAGCTTCTTCTCTGAGTTTTTCTTTCATGCATTCTACAAAAAATACTCCATCAAAGCCTAAAAGGTATGTAATATAACAACTCGTTTTATAAAATTCAGAGATCATATTAATTACCGCAGAAGTATTAGCGAGCCATTTCATAATGATATACGTATCTCTTAAATAACAAAGATATTTTTAGTATGAGACATTTGGATTTTTTTTGGGGGGCTAAATTGTCTCACTCTACTCCTATGAGGATTGAAATTCTGAAGAAGCTAGTTGGGTGGGAGAGTGGTTCAATCTTCCATGCAAAAAGCTGTCATTATTAGGTTTGCAGAGCCAGGTCATGAACCAGATCTAAGTAAAACAGAGGTAAATGGAGTACATAAAAATATTTGATTTTGATTTTGATTTTGAGGTGAAGCCGCTGCCACAGAAACATTGGAATTTGAAAGATGTTTCCCATATTAATTAACTCTTTCAGTACTGCAAATGCATTGACAAACCTTTTTTTTACATTTTTCCAAAAAAGTGTAAAAAATGTTGGGGAGATATATAAATTGATTTGGACTACGAATTTTGATGTCTATTTGTTGAATTTTTCAACTGAAAAAAGAGGATCTAACCAGGTGATACTGAATAAACATAAATATAAAAATATGCTAGCAGGATTGACTTTGGAACTCAGCAGAAAGATACTGACTGTAAACAATGAAGAGGCAACAGAAATGCAAGGTTTTGGGTAGAAATTAAGGATTGAGTTTGACTAAATTTGAGTTGTTACCTGCAAATGAGATTTAACATGGGCCAAGGTGAGATCTTTCACATCCATTAGCTCAAGAACCGATTTGGGTGTTGCTCCTGAATAAACGAAATCAATTCTAGCTTGTAAAAGTTATTGAAGAAAGAAAGTAGAGGAATTTCTTTAAAGGTTTAGAATTGAAGAAAAATAATGTATGACATTTTGTCATTTTGATGATTAATTACTTACTTTCATGACCACCCAAGAGCTCTACGGCATGAACAAAGCGAGCATGGAGTGTGCTAGTCCACCGCATTCGTGGCGCTCTCAGGCTCCTTTTCCCTGGGAATCTGGACAGGAATCTGGAGGAAGACATCAGGTTGTTGTTGTTGCTGCTGGGATTAATTGATCCTTCATTAATCTTATTGTTCATGAAGCAGCTAGTGTTAGACCTAGTTGCTGATGCTGATGGTAAGTAAGATAAGCTATCTAAAACTGAGTGTTGCAGATAATGATGATGTTGTTGTTGCTGATTATGGAGAAAGTTAGTGTTGCTGGCGTTAAAGTTAGGGCTTTGGTAGATTGGAATTCCCCTAATGGGTTTCAAAAAGCTTAGCTGCTCATGATGACCAAGAAAGCTTGCTGGAGCTTGATGAAGATGTGGAGTAGGGTGTTGGTTTTGGGTGTTTGATTGAGAGTAGTGATGAAATGGGTTGTGATGAGTTAAAGGGTTGTGGTTGAGCAAGTGATGATGAGAATGAGGTGGCTCAAATGGGTTGTCAATGGATCTTGGGTTGGACAAGGACAAGATGTCGGAATAGTGATCTGATAATGAAGACTTTGTGTTGTTGTTGTTGTTGCTTTTATTGTTTGGTTTCTCTGTTGCTGCTGCTGCTGCTGCCATTGTTGATGAGTTGTTGTTGTCTAGAGCTCTCTTCAAAAAGCCCTGCAATTCCATGCTATTGTGCTGGTGGCCTTCTGGCGATGATGGTCTTCTTGGCCATGGTGGTCTGGGTTTCGTGGTGTTTGGTGGACTTATTTGCAATGACAAATCTGGTTGTTGTGCTGGGAATAACTCCATTTTTTTTCCTTCTTGCACTACCACTTTTGTTTATTTTAACCGAACCAGTCCTTAGTTGTGAACTGTGGACGAAACCCTTTCCAAATCTCTCCTTGTTAACTCACCTTGGTCCTTCTTCTTCTTTCTTCTTGTTGTTCTTGGCTATGGCATTAGAGAGAATGGGAGATTTAGACCATGTGATGGGTTACAGAGGGTTTTGATGAATATGTGGGAGTAGTTGCAGAGATTTGGATTGAAATGAGAGAGAGAGAAGGGAGAGGGAGAGGGAAAGGGAGAGGGAGAGAGGAGAAATGACAAGGTGTGTGTGAAGTGAATGGTATGTTTCTTTTGTGTGTGTGAAGTATATGTGAGAAAATGACACTTGAGCAGGACTGTTGCAAAAGAGCGGTACGTGTATATAATCAAAAACTACATAGTAAAATAGTAGTAAGCTTTAACACCCTCGTCTTTAAATGTCCTCATGACTTCTTTTTAGCTTTGTTTCTCACCATTTTTTTATTAGTTATCTTTTTTTTCTTCTTCTTTTTGCTTTATAGTAAGTGACTAGATTTGCCTTCTTTTTATATATGTTTCCTAAGATTTTAAAAGTTTCATAAAAACTCAAATGGTACAAGAATACATGGAAATAGCTAGCAAATTCCCATATTGACTTGATAGGGACTACTACACTGGTAAAAAAAAAAACAAGAAAAGCACACTTTTTTACATAATGCAAAGTAGAAAGTATTACCAGTCTTTAACCTAAAGTTTGCAATATGTCCCTCAAACTCCTAACTATACAGCACCATTGCTTGAAATTAATAAAATCCTAAAATGCCATGGTTGATTTAATTAATGAAATCTCTCCACACTTTTTACCCTTGTATTGGATATAAATCTATTATTACTCCACCGGTGGTCACAATCGGTCATGTGTGTAAATGTGTATAAATAAATGTAAATATGATACTCCAATAATCCCCAAAAGTGAATTTTTCTCACAGTTCTTCCTTTTGTTGTTACCTAACCACTCATTGTGTAATGATGAAACCTAATTACATTCCAGAAATTCCTCAGATTTTTAGATTTATTCCCAAGGAATATAATTGAGTCTTATTATATTAAATTGGTGGCCCTCTGTCAGGAGAGAGTACTAAAAAAGTCAAAAAGCCCTCGCCCTGCATGTAAAGTAGCATAGCGTGGTTTAGACACTCATCAAGGCTAAATGTGTCAATTTATAGACTTTTTAACTTGGGGTCAGATTTGAGGGCGGGTGTAACAATTCGTTTCGATTTGGTTTTTGATAAAAAATTAAATAGAACTGTTGGTGGTTGGTTTGAAGAATTTGAGACCAAACCAAATTGCTTATTTCAAAAATCAAACCGTGCAGTTCAATTCAATTTATTTTTTTCATAAAATTTATTGACTAACTTAATTATTAAATAAGAGACTTTTCATATAAATAATAATATATATGTACTAATTTATATTGTATATTCAATTAAATTTTAATATATGATCTAAAATATAGTGAAACCGTTCGGTTTGGATCAAGTTGTTGGTTTGAAAATTATATAAAACCGAACCTAATCATTAGTCATCAGTATTTTAAAATTCAAAATCGTAACCGAATCACTAACACTCAAAACCGAACCAAACCTATTGAATTCGGTTCGATTTGATTTGGTTCATTTATTTATTGGTTCTTATTTACCGTACTACTTGAGGGAGACATGAGTTAGCATTTCATTCCATGATTTTTTTTAAGAATTTCGTGTGAGAATATGCAAGCTTATTTGACAGATTTGTGTTAATGTGAGAGGTGATTTTTGTGATCTTTTGACATAAATCAGTTTCGTCTACAAGAAGTGTTCATAAAAAGAGCTATTATCACATTTGGAAGGAAAATGTGTGATAAAAGATCATCTTTCATAATGCTTGGAAGCAAAAAACATGATGAAAAGATCAACAATTGAGCTTTTATCACAATTCTTCTTTCCAACCGTGATAAAAGATCTCTATACCTAAAAAGATAATTTTTTATCATGTTTATTCCTTCCAAACGTGATAATAGCTCTATTTAATACATTATTATTGTTATTTTATGATCTCTATAATAAAGTTGCAATATGTCTCTCAAACTCCTAATAATAAATAATATAATATAAAAATAATATAAATAATTAATTATAAACTATCAAATATTTAGTAAATTTTAAAAAATGATAATTAATATAATATGAAAAAGTAGAAAAGTATAATATGATATGTGGACACAGTGAAAGATTTATTTGAATGTGAGTGAAAAAATCGTGAAAACGAAACTTATGATAATAGTGATGTACATAGCATGGTAGAAATCTCACAAAACATAACACAAACCTATTTTTAAATTTATATAATTGGTTTTACCTCATATTATTTCACTTCATTTTTATCATATTATATTATATTTTATCTTTACCTCATATTAACCTGAAGCGAAATAAAGATTAAAAATCGAGGCCTCCGCTGAGATCACTTGTAGACATGAATTAAAATGTCTTAAATTAAGACATGGTCATATACCTAACTTTGTTTGGCTTTGTTACATCAAGGACAACCACCAAACATTTCTAAGCATAAGATAGGACTTCATAGTCCATAGACCACAGATGGGTACCTCAAGCAATGAGGATATTACAGCTCTTTATACAAGGCCAGGTTCCCAAACTTGTGGGGGCTCGGCTGATCGGCTGGTCATATATATAGAGGTTACGTTAATCTTGTGTTTGCCCCTCGACGACAGACAGATGACCCCACGTGCACTAGTTTGGTGAATCGGCATGCCTCTTATAAAGGTCAATTGAATAGTTTGTTACTTCTCATTGGAGGTTACGTTCGAAGTTTGTTTCATTCCAATGCTCATTGGGTGTGTTTGTTAAGAGAATTTGACATGATATTCTACCACATTAGACCAACTCATAATAAGTAACACATTAAAATCAGCATTTTTCCAAACTATTGTTTCTTGGTTATTTCAAATCTCTCTGTTTTTTTAGTTTTCATTCTGGACTAATTTTGAAAAATGATATTATAAACCGTGGTTTAATAGATTTTGAACTATGATTTTAACAAACTGAGGTTCATAGAGACAAACCAATATTAATTTTTGATTTTGCAAAAATTAATCATGGTTCTATATAATGGTTTGATAATATGATAAAATTGCCGTTCAGAACAATGGTTTTTTTTTTTAAAAAAATAAGAGACTGTGGTTTTCAAAAATGCTGAAATAAAAACCAAACTAAAAAACAAGGTTAAAACGGAAACAAATAATCAAAAAAATCAGTCTGAAAAAAAATTTGTACCATGAACCATTTAATCAACTAAGGGACCAATTTGATTTCCCATTCATGTTATTTAGACCAGCAATTGCAACTATGCATTATAACAAGTGACTAATTTAGTTAGTTTTTAATTAGGAATGATTCCAATCTGGGATCTCGAAATTTGAATGGGATCAAATTCAAATTCTAAAGACATGGAAAAGGAATATTTCTACTTCCACAAACACATCAATAACCATATACACTTACAATAAAGGCTTCTCATATGTCGAATTCATTGGCACAAATTGGCATACACATCTCTTTCGAATCGGCTACAAATAATTGGCTTCTTATTGTTAGACAAATTGGTGGATCGAGCCATGTACCAAAATAGGCTGTAAGAAACATAGGTCTACCTTTACCTCTTTAGATGATAAGAAGTAGTTATCAAAATTTATATGTTTGGGCACTTTGAAAAAGAGATGTGGTGCAAAATAGCTTTTAGGGTTAAAATTTCTACTGCCATGGGTAAATGCTTATGTACATATATGATGTATCACTTTGTTGTTGTTGTTATTAAATGCAACTCTCTCCTCTCGATCCATAGCTAGCCATCCCCATTTGTACTGTGCTATTATCCAATCCTATGGATCAGATTTATAACTTTGAGGTCCCCTCACTCGATCTCTCTGCTTCCATATATGGGACACTACTTTTATTCACCACCAGAGAGTCAAAACATTCAACTAACTTATTCAATGAAGGTGCATAAATTTTTAGGCTGCTATCTTACCAGCAGTAGACATCATGTTTAAAACAAGTTCGGCTTCTTGGACCCGGGGGTCGTGTTCCCGTACAAAAACATTTATTTTCATGTATAGCTCAATGAAAAGGCATGGTGATCGGTGATGCGTGTACGTAGTCCAAGCCTAGTGAATGGCTATTCATTATATTCAGTTTCAAGAGTGTATATAGACTTGGACGAGTGTAAAAGATGCATATCTTGAACAAATAAATCGTTAAGTTAGTTACATTTGAACATCCTGCTAGGTGAAGATCACAATGTGATTGTGAATACCTTCGCTCTGGATCAAAATATATCTTTCTTAACTGCATGGAAATTTAACTTTGTTCAACTCATGTTAACTCATCTCAGTTTTTTTAAACAAAAAATTATCACTTCACGGAATTTAACACTCTCTCTATGATCTTACAGAATCTTGATCTAGATTTCAGTTTGAGAGAACAGACCAGCCAGATAGCATTAAAACAATAGAACTACAGATTACTGTAGATGTTATTTACCTTAATTATGCTACAAAAGTAGTGGAGGGTAAGAAAAATGACCAAATAACTTAAAAGGGGATACCCTGGAATTGAAGGGTCTTGGAATAATAAGACATAAGTGTTGAATTTTTTTATGTTTGACCACATAAAGCACGCTTTTTGGGAACTTGGGAAGCAAGTAGATAAAAGCATAGAGCATCACATTTGTGTTTGTAGGCATTGCTAGTGAGAGTGCGCCCATGCAAAAGCGCCCTTTTTAATAGCTTTAGCGCCCTGCACCATGTACATGAACCTTGTTTCTTCTTTGCAACACAACAATATGCATTGGACAGCAAGCCATGGGGATCTAACACATATAATTCTACAAGATTCAAAACCCCAGTTAAGGCATTTTTATTGTCAATTTGTACTTTATGTCTCAATTAAGTAAATGACAAATTTCTCCATTGTATTATGAATCCAATACGACAAACTAGGTTTTTTGTATCCATCACAATGAATGAGGATAAGTGTAAAAGTTTCAATCTTAATTATAAGGAAAAAACAGTAAAAAAAGTTCTAAACTATCACAGATTTCTCAATTATGGTCCGAATAATCCGAACAGTTGAAAAGGGTGTGATAGAAAAAATAAGATGTTGTTTAAGATCAGTTGATTTGACTTATTAGTTTGTTGAAGATTATGATTGATTGAGTATGAACAAATATCATTTTTTATGTGAATGAAACGATGAAATTTCATTTCAAGAAAATACAATGTAGTTTTTGCGCACAAATTTAATTCATATAATAATATTAGTTTTGGAGTGTAACTGTAAATTTTATTTTAGAAAGTCAGTACACATTTTTTTAGCACATATTCAACAATTTAGATAATTCATACGGTAATTGAAAAAGTAGTAGTAGGCTCAGAGATTTTTTTAGATTTTTTTTCCTAAATATACACATTATGATTTTGTACTAGCTAATGGGGAATTATACATCCGTGATGTTAGCAAGGATATATGATATATCAAGGTAACAAATGAACTTTTTTTTATTTTATCTGGATGTTCTGTATAAAGAATGTTGTGAATCATTCTAGGGTTCCCGACAACATCTACTGGACAAAAGACAAACACACATAGTAGTCATCGGGTTCCTATATATCACATAAATGTTGTTGAAACTTTTCAAAATGATAAAAATGCAATCACACGCCATGAGAATAAGGATAGCCTTCTAACTTTGTTTTCATGAGGACGGTCACTGCATCTTAGGGCAAAGAGGTATATAAAATAACCGAGGAATTAGTTGAAATGTCAACCTTTACCTTGATAATGAGGATTTAGGTTAAATAAGTATTACATGTTTATGGAAGTGATTGAAGAGCATGATTAGAAAAATGGAAGGTTGGAAGCATCTAATTAAATTTGTCAGTAGGATAATAGAATTTCTAGGTCATTGAAGTATGAAGTATTGTATGTCAATATATGCTTAGGCTTTGGTGTCCCAATATGCCATTGTAGTTAATTTATCATATACTTCGTAGTTTAAAATGTGTTGGAATCTTACATTAATATCGTCTTCTCCAACTCCAAGAGCTGATTTTACTCTTTGCAACATGCAAACCTAGCTAAAACAAATGGCATGTTTGGCCTTATATTTGGTTGTTTCATAATGAAGATTATCATTTCTAATGATGTACATAAAAAATTACTATTACACAGATTTTGGCTATTATCACGCTTTCAATTACTATGCTTTTACTTTTTACCCCACTTATTATTATGACCGTGGTAATTAATCAAATAAAGCTTGGTAATTGGTGCGTATGCAATTGGCGCTATACCTATTACCACGCTTCTTATAAACAAGCGTGATAATAGGTCAAGCCAAAAGACGGCATCGTTTCTTTATCAGTCTATTACTACGCTTTGGGTTTTAAAAGCGTGGTTATAAGTAACGATCAAAACGGCTACCTTTTTGAACATGACCTATTACCACGCTTTCCGTTTTGAAGTGTGGGGTTAATTGATTAAAATATAATCATTTTCAATTTAAAATTTTTTACCACACTTTTATTTTAAATTAAATTACACATAAGTGGTAATATGCAGTAAATTTTTTTTAATATAATTATGAATCTTAAGTAAGATTGATAATTGCCATTGATTAAAATTGAAAATAATTTATAAATTAATAATGTTTTTATAAGGTTGATCATGAATCCTAAAGTCATACAAACTATAACACTTAACAACAACATGCATGATATGTATCCTACATTCTCAATATTATTAACTTACAAATAAAAAATTCACTTAATTTTTTTACTACACATATTATATTCAATCACGTTAACTCACAAATCATGTAAAATCATTTACTTATTTATAATTATATGAAATAAAATAAAAAAAATAAATTTGATTTATCAATTACCACGCTTTTAATTAAAAGCATGATAATAGGTTGAATTATCACCACGCTTACGACAATAAGCGTGGTGATATTCAACCTTTCACCACGCTTATTATACATAAGTGTGGTAATAGGTAGTAAATTTTTTTAATATAATTATGAATCTTAAGTAATGTTGATGACTATCATTGATTAAAATTGAAAATAATTTATAAATTAATGATGTTTTTATAAGGTTGATCATAAATCCTAAAGTCTACTTCATACAAACTATAACACTTGACAACAACATGTATGATAAATATCCTATATTCTCAATATTATTAACTTACAAATTAAAAATTCACTTAATTTTTTTACTACACATATTATATTCAATCACATTAACTCACAAATCATGCAAAATCACTTACTTATCTATAATTATATGAAATATAATAAAAAAATTAAATTTGATTTACCAATGACCACGCTTTTGATCAAATGCATGGTGATATGTTTAATTACCATCACGCTTAAGATAAGAAGCGTGATTATTGGTGAGAGAAGTGTGTCATATTTAAATTAAACACTACACATAATAAAATTAATATATATAAAAATGTTTAGAAAATGAATATTAAAAGTAGTAGAGTACACTAATATATTTAAATATATTTTAATAACGGTAGAGTATACAAATATATTTTAATACTCTTTCTCAACTTACAAATTTTAAATTAAAAGCATGGTAATATGTTATTCTATTACAACGCTTTTGGTATATTTAAAAATTACCACCTATTACCACGCTTCTGACAGAAAATCGTGGTAATAGATATATTGATCAACGGTTGTAATTCCATCCCAACGTAAGTATATAAATTTAATCTATCGTCTTCACTGATTCAACCTGCTTCAACACTCGGAATCTGTAAGTTCTCTGCCTCCTCTCGTTTTTTTTTTACAGTTGAGCACTATGCCGGTTTTAACTTACTTTTTTTACTTGTCGGTGATCTGTCGGACATGAAAGCGTGATGTGAAAGCAGTCATTGAGGGAAGTTATTTACTGGCTAGGACCGCACACTTTGATCAATTTGTAAGTTGTTTACTATCCTTGTGTGATTTCTTTATTTGTGCGTAGGTTTCGAGCATGTAAAGTAATGGAATGTAATCTTATTTTAGATTTAGTGTTTTATTAGGCTTATTTAATGTATGATTAGGCTTCTTATTTAGTGTCTGATTTTAATAGAAAGTAATCTTGTTTTAGATTCAAAGTTTGTTATGGAAATATAACATATTTCCATTAGGCTTTTTAAATTTATTTAATTTAATTTAATTAGTTGTACCCTGCTTAGCTATCTCGGCCGATGTAGATTATTACAAATTTGGCAGTTATTATTTTAAAATAGTAATTTAATTTAAGTTAAAAGTGTTGTCTAGTTTATTATGACTTATTAGAATTTTTATTGCTGAAATTGCCATGTTCCCCACTTCGCGATAGTTTCAATAAAACAAGAAACTATTGCGTCCACATACATGCCCGTAATACTCTGTACCAAAATGAATTTATGTAATTATTTTGATATTATTTTTATAATCAAATTTCATAATCACTTATAAAAGAGAAACACTCAAAAGGGGGCCTGAACTACTACCGCTTACCTAATTGCGGTTTGAACTACCACGATTTTTGAAAAGGGTGTGATGGAAAAAAAATCGGTTTGATTTTGGATGATGCTTAAGATCAGTTTGTTTGACTTCTTAAATATAATTGATCTTATAAATTTTGTTGAGAATTATGGATAATTAAGTATAAAAAGACGTCATTTTCTTTATGTGCGCAAAATGATATTATTTATTTTGATAACCAAACGATGTAATTTTAGAACACAAATTTAAGTCTTATAATAAAATATTTTAGGAATGTAATGATAAAATTTATTTTAAAAAATTAGTCCAATTTTTTTTTCATCGCACCATTTTTAGGAATGGTGGTAGTTCGGATCGCAATTCGATAAGTAATGGTAGTTCAGGGTCCCTTTTGAATTTTATCCCTTTATAAAAAGTATACGCTTTAATTTAAGATCCATTTTAGATAATTTTTTCAAAAAAGTAAAAAAGCACAAAGCACAATGTACAAAGAAACAAAGTACAAAGTTCAAAATTTATAATTTTGAGTTCATATTCTACACTTTGAAAGTCTTTGTACTTTTTGATTTGAGCTTTGAAATGAAATCTAAAATATGAACTTTGTGTTTTGTACTTTGAACTCTTGCACTCCATGCTTTTATAAAAAAATACATATAAAAAATTGATCTTAAATCAAACATTATACTTTTTATAAATGAATATGAAATTTGTTTTTAAAAAACTATCAAAATAATTATATAAATTGATTTTAAAAATTAAAAATTAAATTAAATACATTTGCATAAGGAGAGAGGGAGAGAGAGTGCGACACATGTCATGAAAGTAAGTGAGACACGTGGTGAGTTGGTGGAAAATTACTTTTTTGCTAGACCACTATACCAATGTCATTTCTAAAATCGTGACACGTGTTTCATCGTACTATCATATTTCTCAATTGATATGATGAGTCTTTGATGTCTTGATCGGACGGTCATGGATAGGAATTCTCAATTCTCACACAACTTTTGATTCTCCATTGAACCTCACCCTATATATAAAATAGCTATATAGGCTAGCTAATATTAGTTACAATCTTAAATGGCTACTTATAGCTACTACTTTATAAATTTTGAACTTAATATTTGTAGATTAAATAATTAGATACTTGATAATAAACTTTATTTATATATGAGTCATCCAGGGTTTTTTCTCCATAATAATTAGTCCATTTGAAATGTGTAAATCCCATAAGTGACAATTATCAGTGATTGATGGGCCAATGAAGATCACTGCGACCATCACATGTGTTATATTTTGACACAAGCCAAACCCACGCAAAAGGGAACTAATTATTGGAGTTGGAGACATGTAGCCTATATGTGTTCAAAAGTCTTTGCTAAAGAAATTATATTTAATAAACATATATTATTAAGTTTTAAAGTGCTTGATTTTGTGGAATAATAATAATAATGTTAAGAAAAAGGGGAAGGTGAAACATAATGAATCTATTTGTTTGACGAAGAGAAAAAGGAAGCATTTATGTATGAAACACAAATGCCCCCACAAATCTCAACAAGATAGTATACATATAAATAAGGAAAAAATCATAAAAGGAATCTTAAACGATCTAATTACGGTCTGAACTATCATAATTTTTAAATAAAATGTAAAAACCCAATTTTTGAACTAAATTGTAATTTCAGCATAACTCCTTTACTCCAGTAACGGCACACGTTAACAGATTTAACCTCTGTAATTAAATCAAAACAACATCATTCCAATTCTTACATTTATTTATGTTTTCAAGTTAATTGTATATTTATTCACATATAATAAAGTTCAATATTTTTTAACCCTAATTGCCCCAAACTAACTTGATCTAAACATACGCACATTGGAGTGATGATGGATGACCTCTCCTCCCGGCAATGCCAGCAGTGGGACGAAGGCATGGAGGAACATATCGATCATCTTCTGCAGCACCGACTCTATTTTTTCTTCCGCTCAATCTTCTCTTCTTTGAGTCCATAGACATCGACATCTACGCCTCGCGCTTCAGCAGCCACTATCTGTTCCTTCTCCACCTCAGCAGCCATTAACAATATCTATTAATAACACCTACTAGCAAATTTAATTAGCGCATCTTATTCCACTCATTCCATGGATAATATTACATAATAAACTTTTGACAAAAAAATAATTCAATTAAGATTCATATATATGACATGAATTTGCGCATACAATAAGCTCTTATAAAAAAAAATTATAGTTCCAAATAAATGAAACTATTATTTGCTTACACATTTCATGAATTTCAGATTTTTTTTTTCTTTTTCTATTTTATGTTCTTGTCCCTACGAGTGGGCTTTATTTAGTTTACCTTTCCTAAAATCACGAGCTTTATTCTATGGCCTTGAAAATGATATAAAAGTGGGAATAGATGACAAATTGTGATGTTGAAAATGGGAAGACAAATTGAAGAAAGTAGAGAGACATTGTAAGTATAAAGATTGATGATGACATGATATATGAGTGAGGAAGGGGATGTGATATCGTGGTTGGGCTTTAGCTTATGGACCCTACAACCCAAACCTTCCTTCCTTTCTTCTCTTCCAACTTGCAGACAGACAGTTATTCATCCATCCATTTACTGCAACTTTCTTGTCGGGCCCCAGCCAGTTGGCAACTTTCAATGCCCTTGTCATTCTCAGTTTGGACCCATTGGGCCACATCAGATTTAGCGGGCTGTGATGGCCGTTGTATTGTAATTCCAACTCTAGAAGACCAAAATCACACAAGCATATATTTGCTTTTAAAATTGCGACTATCAACAGCCTGTTGCCTGTAGTATTACACCCCAGATATAACATTTCACAAAAGAGAATCGAATTCCACAATGGCTAGATGACCAATGACGTGCAGCAGCATGCTTCGGATGTTGTTGTCATTTTGAGGGCGGCAAACTCGGCGACTTGGTGCAGGCTTCTGTTTGTTTCTGATGGAAAGTGCCTGGGATAATTACATTGGTTAGTGCAAATGATAGGAAGAGCCTCGAATATGCATGCCAACCTGGCATACATTTACATGGGTAATATTCAGATGGGTTGACAAAAAGCAGATCCCACAGTTAAAATTGTACAATACAGAATTAATATGTACTATGCATGAAGCTGAACTACAAAATGATGTAAGACCGTAGTTTCTTGGAAGTCAAATTTATATGATATTTCATAGGGAACTTGGCTAGTTAGAACTTAGAAGACTATTTTCAGAAGGATGAAACAGAAATGAAAGACTGTAACTGATTCCATTCAAATTGATGAGAAAAAAAGTAAAAGGCATTCAGAATCAACCTGGCCTTGATATGAGGTGGATGCGGGAGCGAGGCCCTTCGAAAATCCAGCTATCTTCGTCCATAGACTTCACCACTTTGTCTAGTTGAGCCTTTAGGTCTGATTTCAGAACTGCGATATCACAGGCATAATTGGTAACCCAGATAATTTTTTTCTTTCTGAAAACGCATAGGTATGCAAGATTACTAGAACTAATGAGCACAAAATCAGTTTCACAATTGTGTACATATAACAAACAAACAAAACTAGTCATCCAAGTTTCAATTCCATATGATGAAGCCAACTAATCCAAAAAGTTCAAAATGCAATACCCAAAGTACAAAAATTATACAACAATCACACAAAATCAATTTTTACATAGCATCCTCAATCCTCATATACGAAGTCCCTGTTTGTGGGCCTGTTCTTTTTTAGGATTGATCTTCCCAACTATCAGTTCAGTTTCAGTCAAGTTCTATTCGATAAACTCAGTCCGGCTCTATTTTTCTTGATTGATTAGTTTAAAGAAAAATCAGTGACCACTATTGTTTTACATAAAGTATGATTCCACCATTTCAGTTCAGCTCCATTCTAGCCAGAAAAAAAAAAGCCAACAAAGAAAGAAAAAAGGACCCAATATCTTAAAGGTCCTTCATCACTGCCTCTTTGTGTGGCACCGTATACAAGCACAATGCCGCTTCCAAATCACATGTTTGGATGCCTAACTAACAGCAAATTGGGCTAGTTTGCCTATCTCCTTACAAATCACAGTACAGAATCACTTGTGACAAGCAAACACAAATTTCCCACCACTCCGAAATCCAACAATCTAAACAAACACAAAGTTACAACTCTAAGAAATTTGATTCAAAGTCATAACCTAACATCACATTTACAACATTCTGAAACACACAGCACTGTGCCATCTAACTCCAACAAATACCACAAATGCACTAGAACACAAATTCAAATTCGCAACCTTATTATCACACTTCAAATTCAAAATTCTGAAGACCCCATCACTGCTACATCCAACTCCAGCTAACATCACAAACGCACCCAAACACAGATAATTTAAAAAAATGACAGAGAAAAAAGTAGCAGAAAAGAAGCAACCAACCAGCTAGGGCTTCATCTTTACGATCCTGAGCAGAGACAAGATCCGCTGGGAAATGAAGCTCCTCGACGGCAGTAAACGCAACGAAGCTGCTATTACTTCCTCCATTCCCTCCACCGCCGGCTGTCGCAGTCGTCGACAGCGAAGAATGCGCCGGCGATAATCCGTTCATCTTCTCCGATTGGTAACGATCAAAGTGGAAGCAGGTGGCGTGAGGAAATGACCAGGGCCTATTCGTACAAGCCTTATTGGGCCGGCCCATTAACTTCAGACGACGGTGGCTCACGAAGCTCCTCAGTCCTCAGTGCATCTGAGATTCAATTTTATGGACCAGCTCAGCTGTGTAAAAATTTATTGATTTTTCTTATTTCGTAGATATTATTGAAAAAATGCATGCGATTGATTTTTCTAGTTCAATACAGATTCATTTTATCCATTTATGTAATTTTTAATGGGAAAACTATGAAGTAACATTTTATATAAGACAGTGGATCAGTCAAAAAAAAAATTCTTTTAAGAGTTTTCATTATTCTAGAATTTTAGGTTTTGTATAGTTGGGGGAAAATTAAAGGGAAAGGTAAATGTGAGAGTAAGTGAGTTTCTTGTTAAATTTATTATATTTTTCTTTATTTGATTAGAGAAGAATATTTTGTAGAAGACACTAAACATACTTTAATTTTTTAAAAAAAATCCACCTATTTTTTTCATTTAATTTTCCATCCTCTATTTTCCCTCAACCAGATAAAAGATTCATTCTCATTTTTTCTTAAATTTTTCTTTTCACCCAATTTTCTTTACACCAAACACATTCTTAGTGTCTTAATGTTTTAGAATTATAAAGTTTTTAAGATTTAATGTTGTAGAAATTAAAGATTTTTGGGCACTTGTGTTTAAGTTTTTAAAATTTAAGAGTTTAGGATTTAACTGTTATGATTTCAGATTATTCCAGATATGAAATGTAATCTTAAAAAACTTTAGGAACAAAAAAACGTAGGTGTTAGTAGTGATCCATGTTTGTTTTTGTCACCCAAATATTTGGATGTGCGAGAGAACAATGTGGAGAAAAATTGACACTCAAGTGGAGGCCGTCGACCGTAAGATTTGTGACATCCGAAACAAACTAAATTTCTTGGGAAGGGAACTAAAAGACGAGTTATTCCAATTTATGACCAACATACTTTAATGTTGCCGGACAGAGAAAGCGACACCAAACAATGGTAGAAATAGATGGAAGTATCCTGAACTATCACCGCTTATCCAATTACGGTTAGAATTACCACGATTCCCAAAAAGGGTGCGACGAAAAAAAATGGACTAATTTTCTAAACTAAAATTCACTAGTATATTCTAAAACTAACATTATTATAAGACTTAGATTTGTGTGTGAAAATTACGTCGTTTGGTTATCAAAAGATGTCATTTTCTTAATGTGTGCAAAAAGATATAATTTATTTTGATAACCAAACGATGTAATTTTCACACACAAATCTAAATCTTATAATAATATTAGTTTAGAAATGTAATGGTAAATTTTATTTTAGAAAATTAGTCCAATTTTTTATCGCAATTTTTTTGAAAATTGTGGTACTTCTGACCGCAATTAGATAAGTGGTGATAGTTCAGGACCCCTTATGAGTTTTATCCCTTTACAAATTCATAGTATGATGGTGGTCGTAAATGCTTTGGGGTAAGCATATAGATCAAAGTCAGGCTTGGTCCTCATATTTTAAGAATTCCAAGGTGAAAAGAACGGTTTGCAGGAAGAATTTTTAAGGTGTATTTGATTTAGGTAAAATTTGGTGGAAAATAAAATTTGATAGAAAATTAATAAAATTCAGTGTTTGATTTAGATAGAAAATATGAGGAAAAAAAATTAGATTGAAAATTGGGTGAAAATGTGATTTTTATCTCTAACAAATCAGTCCAATTAAATTCAATGTATCTCAAACAAATAACCACTTATTGAACAAATTTAATATATTTCATCAAGTTTAATGCATGAGGTGATGAAAGGGTGAGACTTTTCTACATATTTTTCATAAAAAACTTTATGATAATGGAAAATGAAATGGATTACTTGGTATTTTCTTTGACATTTTCCTTATGAAACCAACAAAAGTAAATTAAATGGAATCCTTCAAATATTCCATTTTACCTCAAATATTTTTTTCACCAATTTTTTTTAAACAAACACAGCCTTAGAGTATTCATTGAGCCCGCATTTCTTAATTTGCAGCATGAAGTGAATTATTGACCTTTACTCACCTGCCCTTCAGGGTCGTACTTGATAAATGTGACGAACAATAAAAATCATTATTTAATTAAATTTTTTTGTTCAATTTTATTTGTTATTTAACAATTTTCAATGCATATTTAATATCGACAACTATCTTAAAACGTCAAATATCAATCACTTTTTTTTTCTTCAAAGGGGATCGATAGTGGTTCCCCACTTCCCCCCTTGGTGGCCAGGGGCCGCACACCCCTTCCACCTTGATAGTGTACGTCCATACTCACTGCGGGCCAGCTCACGCGCACATCTAGCGTATCTAAGTGTAAATGCGGTACCAACAGGGCTTGAACCCATGACCTTGGGGTTGTTATACAACATCCAATACCACTAGACCAACACCTTGTTTATCAAAATATATAAGAAATTTATTCCTCACCGGTAATAATCTATCAATTCCTCACCGGTAATTTTTCAACTAATTTTTCCTTCTTTACTTTTTCCAAATCGAACAAGGAATTACTTCTAGGGATGTCAACGGGGCGGATTAGGACCGGTTAGTGGTATTACCATACCCTATCCATCTCGAGACATATCAAAACCATACCCGCACCATAACCGCTCGGGTATAGGAAAATCAAAACCATCCCTATCCCGTCAGATTTCGGTTTAATCACGGTTAACAATTTAACCAACAATCGATCCCTCATATGAAAAACCAAAAACATTGCCAGTGGCGAAGGAGGAGGCGAAGAGTCTTAGCTTGCTTAGTTTTTTTTATAACAAGCTTTGAAAATACTTAAATTAAGTTTTATATCTCTGAAAAGATAATGATACTAATTAATATCTCAATATCAGCATATTATTATTAATAATTTGCTCGTTCTTATCAGCCAACAAGTTATTAATCCATAACAAACTTCTTATCCCCAACTTGCTAAAAAAATTCTTGTCGAGGGCCATCACATCCTAAACCAGGTGCAGTGCGATATTAGTAGCAAATGACATGTACTGCATTTTAATATATAAATGATTCATTGTTGCATCTTATTCAAGACAAAAGAGAAAATGAGTAGTTCTTAAACCCCAGAGTGGAAAGTAACCTGAAGATAACACTCAATGAGAATATTATGTGTTGCGAAACATGAAAACTATATATTGTGTCTAGACTGACCAAGAGACCTAGTCTAAGAAGACACAGACTGCAGCTGGTATTTTTCATCAAAAAATTTCAAACAATCAGTATTAAGTTAATGTTTTAAAATGAAATTAATTATATTTTTTGTGTAGCTTTTTCCCACCAACCTACCCCATATGCTATTCCGAATTTGGATGAGATTCGAAAGGAATTTGTCTGATTTGTATGTGAGTTCTATCTTTGTAACTAACGGTTTGTGTTGAGATATTGTATTGTTTAATTCATTTTGTATGCTAGTCTATTCATACCTCTGTTCTAAAAGGCGGTCGCCTAGTCGCCTAGGCGCCCGATTAGTCTCTGGGCGTTTTAAAAACGCCCCGCCTAGCGCCTAATTATTTTCTACATTTTATTTTTAAAATAAAATTAAATTTTATAGGTATAATTTTATAATTAATTATTAAATATGTTATTAATATATATAACTCCGCCTAACCGTCCGATTAATCATTCCGATTAATCTCCGCCGAACCGATTAGTCGCTAGGCGTTACGTCCACCGCCTAGGACCGCCTAGTGCCTTTTAAAACACTGATTCATACTTATATTTTTCAAGATGTTATTAAATTGTCAAACTTTTGATACTTTGAATTGATTCTTTAAACTACGTATATTACATTTACAAATTGATAGAATTTTAAAATATTTGATTTTTTTATAATTCATAATTAATATAAAAAATTCAGCAAATAGATTTTAAAAAAATATAAATACGTCAACTAATAAGTGCGATTAAAAATAGAATATTTAATACTTTGTACCATTTTTAATCACGTTTCAAGAGGCAAATGTGAAGAAATATACATATTTTTCATCATGTTTGACATGGACGACGTCAATATTTTCATAAAAAAAATACATTTTAAAAAATTCATAATATTTAAGCCTTATTTTGCTGCACTTATTAGGCTCTATTAAGATGTAGTCTCTTATTATATCAAGCATTCAGTGAACTTAATGAATGTTTGGAAAGTCTGAATGATTTGTTATCAATTTTATATCTGAATCATTCAGAGGCGATGTAGATACGGTTATTCTAATTATCTCTTTATTTTGTTCGTATTTTTCTAGAATCAACTCTGCACGTATCGTACTTTAATCAGAATCACATTAATGTCGACCGCAGCTAGTTTCTTCAATTAGAATATCACGCACTTCATAAATAAATAATATTTTTATAACATGATTATAAATTTTAATATTATTTTACGTTGTAAAATTATAATTATAATTTTATTTTATATTGATAAATCATAATATATTAAGATATTTAAAAAAATGAATTATCAAATGAAAGTAAATCATTCAGCAATAAGATATGGTTTGACCAGTGGTCTGATCATTCAAATTCTCATACAGCATAGAGCATTCAACTCTCAATTTTACAGAACGAAACCTTAGTACCCTATTAGATAAAAATAATAAATTGGCACACTTCGAAGTTTTTTCCTTCCATTCTAATATGTCCATATTTTCATAGAAGAATAAAATTAAAAATAAAAATCACTTACCCTTCTTAGGTGTCGTTCTGTAAAATTAAGAACTAAATGATGAATGTTGTATGAGAATCTGAATGGTCAGACCACTGGTTAGACCATCTCTGAGTGCTAAATGCTGAATGATTTACTTTCGTTTGGTAAATCACTTTTTGAACATCTGAATATATTATAATTTTTTAATATTTGAATGAATGTTATTTAGAATGAGTTATACTTATACCTATGCACCAAGTTAATAATAAATTGATAATTTCTTAAAGAATTCGACAAACGCAGCAACCTTACTACGCAACTTTTTTCTGCATCGACACTGATGGATAATTACTTTTTGAATTGAACCTGATACTAGAAAATAAGTACAGATTGAGCACTTCATTTCATAAAAGCCATCATATCAACAACCTTCTAAGATCGTAGTGAGATTTCTTCAGCTAGACTCTGTGTAATAGGAGGATATATAGGATTTTAGAATCAATCCATAGTTGGAATCATGAAAGCTTTTGAACCTAGAACTTGTCAGATTCTTGCTGGTACCACCAAGCGTAGCTTTTGCAGGTGCTCGAACATGGTGCTCCTCGGGTTGGTAAGAACGGAACTTCTTTACTAACCCGCCCACAGCTGCGCTCCCTTTCAAGAATTGGTGGCCTTGTCCTCGGTGGGCTCTGGGATTGTTGGCTTTTGCTGATTTTGTAGTTCTCATGTAGTTTGGCAGAGTTTCCACATCACTAGCTATAGCATTTTATCAATCTCTTCCAAGTGTTCTGGATGGTTCATCCCAGTTATCCAATTGGCCACTTCCACTGAATAATAACACAAGTAATGTTTCAGGTAACTTAATTTGATACAAGCTTCATTCAACATGTACATATATATCTGAGTAAAGTTAATAAAACTTACAGCAGTCTGCCTCCTTTTGCTAACGTCATAAAGCTTTTAATCGGACAATGAATTGCTGTTGTCGATAAACATGGCGAATCCTCACTGTATCCTCATAAGTATAACCAATTATATAAAAGAATAGTGAATAAAAGTTATGATTTTAGTTACCAGGAAGCATTTAAAGGCTATTTGTATGACAACAATAGCAACATACTCCCTGAGAAAATTGGAGCGTCTAGTGAGACGAACAATCTCAATGGGTCAAGAACGATTGGTAGTCTAAGTGGCGGTCAATTGGATAGTCTGGATGTAGTCAGAGGTGGTGTGAGCGTCGGCTGAAAGGTGAAAGCTATGAGAGGCAACAGGTTAGGTTAGAGGGTTCGATTGGGGTTTCAGAAGAGCTCTGACTGATTCAAGTATGATATTGAAGAAGAATGATTCAGACTTAACGAGTATTCAATAAAAACAAAAACAAAAATATTTGATTCACTAATGTGTATTTTAATAAGAGATTAACCGCATTAACACCAACAAAAAAAGGCCCTAGTGTGTTTACAAGGCAAACTCCAGTCACGGTCAGGCGGCAAAAATGGCGACGTTCCTCCCAACTTCACCTTTCCTACTTCTTCTCCGAAGCCCCAACACCGCTGCCGCCCGTCCCACTCTCCACTTCCGCTCCTCCCCGCAGCCTCTACATCGGATGTCCACTTCCACCCCCAAATCTCTGATCCTAAATCCCAAACCGACCTCCACTCGCATCCACTCCACCATTTCCGACAACGACTCCGACTGCGAACCCGACGTCCCAGACTCAAAGTTCAACATCGTCGACGAGTGGGGCGAGAAGGCGGAGCCTGAGCCGGAGAGTGCGTACACGAATTTCACTGACCGGGACCCGGTGAAGGACGAGGACGAGTGGGGTGCAGATGATTTTGGGAATGGGCGCGTGACGGAGGCTGTGGCGGAGAGCGTGAAGGAGGTGGCGGAGAGCGTGAAGGAGGTGGCGGATGAGCGGATTGGGGATTTGAAGCGGGCGTTGGTGGATACGGTTTACGGGACGAATTTAGGGTTTGGGGCGAACGTGGAGGTCAGGGCGGAGGTTTTGGAGCTGGTGAGTCAGCTGGAGGCGGCGAATCCTACTCCGGCGCCTGTTGAGGCTGCGGAGCTGCTTGGTGGCAACTGGGTTTTGGTGTAAGTGTTACTGCAGCTTGAGAGTGCGAAATATCTGCATTTCTTGCTTTTCAATTGCTTAGTTTGATTATGCGGATGTGACATTGACAGCATTATGTGTTTCAGTAGTTTGAATCTCTAGGAGCTTTGTGTGGAACAGTTTGGTTTAAGCTTGTTAGAGTGGCAGTTTTTATTTTTCCGGAGAACTAGATGGTGTTAAACAATGTGAGTGTCAGTGTCTGAATGTTGTTTTATCAGAGGTAGCTGATCATACATATGCATTGAGAGAATAGGACTTGCTTTCCTAGGCAATCCCATTTAAATTCCCATGCTGCAGTTGGTTTCATATATGTGTAAACACCAATTTTTGATCTCTGATGTCTCGGGAATACGGCATTAAATTTTCTTTTAATACTTTAAAGCGCAGAGATTCGAAAGATGGTATGCTCTTGTTAGTATGCTTGATCTCTGATGTCCTGATAATACGGCATATTATTTTCGTTTTTGTTGGAAATTGACTAGATTTCTAAATATTAAGATGGAAGAGATAATCATCTTATTTGGAAGTTGATTAATATTAGGAATCCTATTGTTGTTAGGTTACTAAATTACTATTTTTGTAGGATTAGGAATCCTATTTGATTTAGTATCAGTACCCTATAAATAGGATGTTCTAGTGATAGGAATAATTTGAGAGACTCGGTAGGAGTCCTCCAGGAGAATTCATGAGGGATTCTTCTTGAGTGGTGTAGAGTTTTTGGAGGTTCTTGGTTAGATAAAACCAATGAGAGAGGTCTGTATTCAAGAGTGTTGAGAGGTGAGTCCATTCTTGTAATACATATCTATAAATAGTAGAGATCGTGGACGTAGGCTCTGTTGGAGAGCTGAACCACGTTAAAAAATATTGTGTATTTCTTTCGTCCTTTATTCATATTATTGTGTGTTG
>NQLW01000071.1:2854563-2868762 GCA_002312845.1 Kalanchoe fedtschenkoi
GGACTTGTGAAATTCTTAAATAGAGGTTTCTCATTGCTAGGGATGACAATTCAATCGGACCGTCCCCGTCCCGATAAAGATGGAAAATAACCGAGTTAACCGTCCTCACGGTTAAAACTGTAACTGAATCGAAAAAAATTGGATGGGTAGGTTAAGTAGGGGTATAACGATTCGGTTCGGTTTGATTTTTAATAAAAAATCAAATTAAACCGTGGGTAATCGGTTTGAAAAATTTGAAATCGAACCGAACCGCTAGTTTTAAAAAATCAAACTGAGTCAAATCACGTAGTTCAATTCGGTTCGGTTAATTTTTTGATGAACTTTATTGATTAGTTTAACTACTAAATACAAGAATTTTCATATAAAATCTTAATTTTATTCGGTTTGGATCGATTCGGTTTGAAAAAAATTAAAAAACGAACCAAATTATCAGTCATCGGTTTACTAAAATTTAAAACCGTAACCGAACCACTAACATTCAAAACCGAATCGAACGTATCGATTCGGCTCGATATGATTTGATTCATCGGTTTATCGATTTTTATTTACACTCATAAGGTTAAGGGTATGGTATTTGTCATGTCCGTCCCGACTTTAGTTAACCACCCATAAATCGATCCGACCATCCCATAATAATTATATAATTATTTAAATTAAGTAATATATTTAATTCTATAATATACCCGTCGACTCGACGGTGTGGAAGGGATAGCTACAGTTGGATGGAGAGGGCGGTTAGAGGGAGTGTGGTTGGAGGTGGGGGTGGGGGTGGCTGGAGGTGTGGTGGGTGTGGATAGGAGAGATGGGTCACGTGAACGACACGTGACCTGGAGTACTCGTCGAACCGACCGGTTTGGATGATTCAAAAAAAATTAAAAATCAAACCAAATTATTAGTCACCGGTTTTTTAAAATTTGAAACCATAACCAAAAATTTGAAATCAAACCGAACTACTAACATTTCAAAAGAACCGAACTGATCGGTTTCGAACCGAACCGACCGGGAGCACGACAGACACTATAATGTTATTATATAAGATACTAGGGAGAGTACCCGTCGAATCGACGGGTTCGGTTCGGTTCGATTCGGTTCGTAAAAATTAAATTCTGAATCAAATTATTAGTCATCGGTTTTTTAAAATTTGAAACCGCAATCAAACTATTAACATTTCAAACCGGACCGAACCTACCCGTTTCAAACCGAACAGTTTTTTAAAATTTCAAATCGAACCGAACTGACTGATTTCACACCGAACCAACCGATTTTGAACCGAACCGGTTCGATTCGGGAGGGAAGCATAACCGCCGGGAGCGCGACATCCTATAATGTTATTATAGTAGATTTCTCTAATAGTTATTGAAACTATTTAAATAAAATGTTCAATTTGTAATCACAATATATTATTATGATTCATTGAGTTAGCTTTATTAAATTGTGCTTATTATATTTTACTAAGACTATTACTTTCCATGATCTACACTTGCTAACTTTCTTGTCTAAAATAAAAAAATGCTAGATAGTAATAAAAAAAAAATCCTCATCTCAAGTTGTCCGGTGTGTTTTTTTAATTTTGTCATCGTATGAAGCGAATTATCTAAGTGAAACCATAAACATCATCAAAACATTCATATCTGAAACTACGCGATGAGATTTGTTTCATTTTGTCACCTGCTGATGCGACGAAGTAGTTATTTTTTTTATGTTGGGTGAAGGCTTGGTTGAAGCGGCGAATCGTCAAGTGTGGCTTTTATATCATCAGTCTTTATTTCTCTTATCCAAATCATAGACGACATGATTTACAGAAAGCAAAATTTTAGCCAAAGTGTTGTCTCTCATTTCTTATCTATACCAAAGATAAGTTTTCTTTTCTATTTTGTCTACAATTTGTGTCTTTACAAAAATTTCTATATTTTGTAATTTGTTTTATATTCTTTTTATTTTGATGAAGCTCATGACAAGTGATGATGATGATATAACTTCACTAATGATGGATTCACTCTCTATTCCTTTAGACAATGCAGTAAAAACTATTGTTTGAAATTATTTTGAAAGGGTTACTGTTCTTGATTTAAAGAAAACAAGATGTGTATATTGTAAATGCCTTCTTGAAGCAGATTTAATGAATGAGACGTCACATCCACATGCTCATGTGAAATCTTGCTTGAAAAAGAAAAATCAAGTTGTAAGACAGTTCTTTCTTGATGTGAATAATAAGGATAAAGTAACATCTCAAGCTTTTGATCAACATTGGTTTATGGAGAAATTAGTTTCAATGATCATAGTTCATGAATATCCTTTTTTAATTGTTGACCATGTTGGGTTTAAAAACTACTCATTTTCTCGTTGGTCTTAAATAAGATGCGTAAGGAATTGTTTATTAAGATGCAGTACGTGTCACTTGTTACTAATATCGCACCACTCCTGATTTTAAGTAAGATGTGACGGCCCTTGTCAAGGATTTCTTCAGCAAGTTGGGGTTAAGAAGCTTGTTATGGACTAATAACTCGTTGGCTGATCAGGACGAACAAATTATTAATAACAACATACTGGAATATTAATTAGTATCATTGTCTTTTTAGAGATATAAAACTTAGTTTAGATATTTCCAAAGTCTGTCATAAAGAAAAACTAAGCGAGCTAAGCTTCTGCGCCTCATCCATGGCCATTAGCAATGCTTTTAATTTTTCATATGTGAGATCGACAGTTGGTTAAATTGTTAACCGTGGTTAAACCGACACCCGATGAAGATGGGAATGATTTTGATTTTTTCATACCCGAACGGTTATGGTGCGTGTATGATTTTGATATATTTCAGGACTAATATGGTATGATAATATCACTAACCATCCTAAATTCGCCCCGTTACCATCCCTACTCAGTGCTCGTGATGGGCGCGGCGCACGAGCATCAAGTAGTGGTGAAACATAGGGGTGACATTTTTGGTCAATTGCGAATTAGTTGGTGTTAAGTTGTAATACATGCGAAATTGCGGGGTCTTGAAGGTTCTACCAGAACATGTCGAGTCGAAAAGTGAGGGAGTCACGCTCTGCTGCCGGCGCCGAAGCAGGAAAGACGTGATTGGATGATCTTCACAGCCCCTCATTAAACTAACCATTAATCAAATTTCTTTTATTTATTTAACCCTCTCCAACTACTCTACAAGAAAGAAGTACAAACTTTTTTTTATCAATATTGTGTTTAATTTAGGGAACATGATAAATAAAAAGAAAATGTCAATAAATGAATTTCTTTGTCGGGTGAATTTGAAGTTTTCCAAACAAATTAGATGTAAAATAATATTTTTATGTATAAAATGAATAATATTTTCTTTGATTTTTAACATGATCAATTTAGCTTGATTGACTAATAAAAATTGACTCTATTGGTAAAGGATGTAAACATCCACCCGAAATGTATTGAGCATAATTATTTAAGGGGTTATGAGATATAAGGTGACACTTTATATAAGTTAGGTAAGGGATCTGGCAAAACAACATAGTTTTGCTTCTTCTTTTTCATTTTAAGGTTTTCTGATATTTATAGCATAGTTTTAAATACAACAAAATCTAAAAAAATAAAAAATCTAAACCATAAATCCTAAAATTCAAAAATCCTAAACCTTAAGGGTATGAAACCCCTAGAAAATCCTAAACCCACAAAACCCTAAAATTTAAAAATTATAAAACTCTAAAACCCTATAATTTTAATATTCTAGCATGCTAGAACCCTAAAACCTATAAAACGAAAAAAGAAAACTAGCAAAACTATGTAATTTGATCTGATCTCTTACCTAAGGATATGAGGTGTCACCTCATATCCTATTTTCCCATTATTTAAATACACTGTATTCATCTTTAAAGATTTAATAATATTCATATAACAACAAATTGTCTAGGAGAACTCAACTAAAACAATCTTTTGCTCTGTTAAGATTCATGCTTGGAATTGTAAGAACATGCACCCACATTATAGGAGTGAAATTGAAATTTGAAGTGCAAATATTTCAAAGATTATTTTTCTAGTTTGCAAACTTAGAGCTTGAAATTTTTGCTAGTGTGGAATACTTTGCACTAAGAATACAATTTGAAATTATAACTTTCTCTAATTATTGTTAACTTTTAGATAACTTACTTCACATTCGAACCAATAATACAATACTATATTCATCATTTGTTTAACTCGTTAAAATTAAGTATTTAATTGTACGTCTAATGTATGTTTTACTTTGCATATAGCTTGCTGTAATAATTATACTAGAAGTGTGTCATTATATTTATTTTATTAGTAGTAGAAAAACTATTTTCTATATATATAACAGAATAGGATTTCTGTCGCGACGCTCCCGAACCGATCGATCCGGTCCGGTCCGGTTCGGTTCGGTTTCATTTGGTTCGGTTCGATTCCAATTTTTAAAAATCATTCGGTTTACAATTTCATATTTTAAAAAGGGATAACTAATAATTTGTTTCAATTTTTAATTTTTCTCGAACCGAACCTTCGGGACGACGAGTGCCTTTAATCGTTCGGTTTAAAGTTCCATATTTTAAAAAGGGATGACTAATAATTTGGTTCGATTTTTAATTTTTTTTAACCGAACTGTTGGAACGACGGGTGCCTTTACTCGTATAATAATAAGAGAAAATTGGTTGTCCATCGTCAATGTCTATAAGTTACTTATGGGACGGTATCGTTTTAGAGTTTAGACAGCTCTGGGGTGTTAGTTTTAGATTTTGTATTTTTCTTTAATTTTTTTAATAAATATTGGAAATGATTGTATAAGAGAGTTTCAGGTTTTTTTTTGAAGTTTTAAGATTTTAGAATGTTAGGATTTAAAATTTCAGAGATTTTAGAAATTTTAAATATTCATAATTACTTCAAATATCTAAAAATATTTTATTCCTAACTTATTTCCAATAATACCCCTGCATCTATTTTTATTTTTTAAATTTTATCAGTGAGAGCCGAATAATTTGGTCAACAACATTACAGTGACTAATCATATTGAGATACAAAAAGAATAACACATATAGATGACCAATACGGAGGACTCATGTAGAGCTACGAAGAGATATTTACAAATAAAAATTAGATGTCTCCAGAAGAATTCTAATCAAAGACGCTTGAGTTTAAACCAAAATAATTGATATCTCACATCTAACACTCTTCCGATATAATACTTGAATGTCTAGTATCTCTTATAATAAATAGTTTCACATATGACACTTTTTAATCATACTATACTATGTGCACAGCTATCTAAAATTTGTAAAATAAACCAGTTATATATATATATATATATATATATATATATATCATTAAACATACTTAAAAATAAAAGGGATTAAGTTTTTATATAGGAATAAAAATCTTTCAGAATACTGTTTTTAACTACTATTTTTTGATATAATATATGTTATTCAAAGTATAATTGAGTGAATGAATATATAAGACATTAATATCAATTATTGATCAAGTTTGACATGTTAGCATGTAATGTAATGAATTTTCTTAAATATGGTGCAAAGTGTGAAATGGAGTGAATTAGTCGCGTGTAAAATGATTTTTTATGATTTAATGAAATGGAGTTATTAATGTTTGACTTTTAAGGTAGTTTTAATATTTTTTTAAAATTTTTATTATATATTTATGATATGTTTTGAGTCTCCAGAGACGGATCCAGAAAAATTATTTAGAGGGGTCAATTATCAAAAAATATTGTGTTGATATATACATATTGTATATTTTTAATTTGAGAGGGGTCATTTTGATTTTTAAAAAGCTAAATATGACTTTTTTTAACTTCATAATATAAATAATACATAAAAATAAAGAGAAATATTTTTTTCACCGGGGTCAAATGATCCCCCTACCCTTAAGGTAGATCCGCTACTGAGTCTACAGAAAGGAACAAGTAGATTTAATTTAATACTCCTTCCGTCCTCTAATACATATCGTTTAATATTAATTTAAATAGATTAAAATGAAGTAAATGCCAGCGGTTGAACAAATTTAATGGGTGGGTGATTGGTTTATTTTTAAAAGAATTCGTACAAAAAGAAAAATTGGTAGATTATTAGTGGTGATGAATTATTTTTTATTGATTATGATGAAAAGGTGATTAATGTTTGACGTTTTAAGTTAGTTGCTGATATTAAATACACATTGAAAATTGTGTAAATGACAAGTAAAAATGTACAAAAAAAATTACATGTAAAAGAGGGAGTAACAACTAAAAATGGGTGGAGATAATAATTTATCAAATTTCCCGCCAAAATTATATCTCCAATTATTTTTTTGTATTTTTTTTTTTAAAAAAAAGGGGGATCGATAGTGGTTCCGCACTTCCCCTTGGTGGCCAGGGGCCGCACACCCCCTCCACTTTGATAGTGTTACGCCCATACTCACTGCGGGCCAGCTCACGCGCATCTCCAGCGTATCTAAGCGTAAATGCGGTACCAACAGGGTTTGAACCCAGGACCATGGGATTGTTAGACAACACCAAGACCACTAGGCCAACACCTTGTTGGTATTATTTTGTATCGATATTCAAAAATCAGCCATGTATTTGCACATTATAAAACCCGATTTTGGTAAATTCATAGAAAATGACACATGTTTTGTAACTAATACATCCCGAAGGCACGGGATCGGAGTGACTGGCGTTATTCTTTAATCAATCAATGTAATTAGTATTAATTTGTAATTAGTGTTAATAAACCGGAATCTAATCTAATCTAATCTAATCCAAAGCTTGAAGCTGCCGGCTACGTGTTGTTCAAAACGTCGAAAACAGAGAAGAGCGTCCTCATTCCATCTCTCTCGTCATCGTCTTCTTCTTCTTCGTGATCCGATTTTCAGGTTAATTACATCAATTACGCTGACATTCTCACCCTCGTCTTCCGGATCCGATCCCAATCGACTCCTTCAACCTCCTCACTTCCGATCGTCAATTCTCACACGCCGCGATCACGTCGATCCGAGATCCTCAATCTCTCTCAAGAATCAAGATATATACTCTGATATGCAGATCCGCTGCTTCCTTCCAACTTTTCTGAACCGAGACGACTGAGTGCATACTGCCAGAAGCTACCGCGTGCGTAGGCTGATTTTGATTGGAGGTGTGTGCTGTGGTTGTGGTGGTGAGAATATGAGCGGCGGAGGAGGAGGAGAGAAGGATCCGGTGAAGCTAGACGACGAGCAGCTGGCGGAGCTGCGGGAGATCTTCCGCTCATTCGACCGAAACAACGACGGGAGCCTCACGCAGCTGGAGCTCGGCTCGCTCCTGCGCTCCCTGGGGCTCAAGCCCAGCCCGGACCAGCTCGAAACCCTGATCCACAAGGCCGATACCAACAACAACGGCCTCGTCGAGTTCTCCGAGTTCGTAGCGCTGGTGGCGCCGGAGCTGCTCCCGGCGAAGTCGCCCTACACGGAGGAGCAGTTACAGCAGCTGTTCAAAATGTTTGATAGGGACGGGAACGGGTACATCACGGCGGCCGAGCTGGCTCACTCGATGGCCAAGTTGGGACACGCGTTGACCGCAGAAGAGCTGACGGGGATGATTAAGGAGGCGGATACGGACGGGGATGGCAGGATCAGCTTCTCCGAATTTTCTCAGGCAATCACATCCGCTGCCTTTGACAATTCCTGGTCATGAACAAGGCTACGGTTGTGATTTGATCGAGGAGAAGGACGCTTAGGAACATCAGAGCTCCTTTCCTTTTCATTTTGGATGTCATTTTTCGGCGAACCAAAACACAGCCGAGAATTCGTCGAAAACTCATCCCAAAGGTTGATGGTTGCTGCTTGATTTTGCTGGCATTTTATTTTTGTTTTTGCTATATTATTGTTCATATGACTGCATGGATAACTTGGTGTTGTTTTGGGTAGGATGTTTGTTAAATGGCATACTTTCAGACATGTTTTCTTCTTGAAAATGTGGGTGGCATATATTGCTTGGATTTGATTCTGAGTAATAGAGATCAATATGTTGGAGCAGTATTAGGATAGATTGAACTTTTCAAATCGAGTCCTTTAATCGTATTTTAGTGTAAAAGTGAAATCATGGGCATATGTGGAGTCGGATCTACTTGTTCTTATTCCACTGCTTTGTTTACTTTCAACTGATCTGGTAATAATAGCTTGTTAATGTGACTAATAATGGGATAAAACCCATGCACTCTTAAATATTGGGGCAGATTCCAAGACGTTGGTTAGGGTGATAACTCAGCGTTAACACAAGTCAAGATGGGGCGGTTGTTCTCGTGTGTGTATTCATCAATCGTCTCCGGTTCATTTTTTCAACTATTCACGACTCCTAACGATCCAAAGCCAGATTTTTTTGAAATTTACGGAAAGCCACGTACTATTGCACCTATTGGTCTTGTGAAGGACAAGTTGGGATGTCCATTTGTCATCTTAAACAGGAACACCTAGTTTTCAGTTCCAGTCCACTTCAGATGTAGACGTAGATGTAGTTGTCAGTTTGACATCATAAGTCATACTGACTTGTAAAGGCGGAGCCAACAATCAAGCTATCTGAGTTATTATCATGGCAGCTTTGAAGAAGTTCAAATTTCTGCTAGTTTGCCTTCTGGGGCGGGCTCCAAAGACAGCCAGCTGGTGACACTAAGAAACACTACACGAAACAGAAATCTGGATAACCACAAAGGAGGACAGGTGTCCTCTTGGAACAACTCATGCACTTGTTCCTCTAACAGCATATCAACTTCCCACATACACAACATATGGGATGTCAAAACGAAAACTGGTATCCAGGCAGCTTTCTGTTTCTATAGGAATGTCAACTGGAAATCAATAGCAACAAGGGAGATGTCATACCAAGTCTACGCTCAGCAATAATCCACCATCTTCATTATTCTGTTCGACAGAAGGGAGGACAACACATGGACTGTTCGGGCTTCAGTTTCTCAACATCCACTCCATAATATCCTTTCGAATCACTCCATTACCACCGCAACTTCCAAAACGAGGTCTCTGCATCTCAGGTGCAGTGAGATAATGCCTGTATTGGGTGTTCGAGCCTGACAGCGGTGGTCGGGTTGTCATTGCCATGAATGGGAAGCGTCTCGAAAATAGATTTCTGCTTGCTGTGAATAGATGTCTACCAGAGTTTTGGTCAATCCCTCTTTCACTGGTTTTCTGAATTGATCCTTGAAGTTTCTGGCCGGTGGATGTGCTTACTTGCTTGGTCATGTTCATGGTTTTAGATGCAGCAGGGGGGTCAGCAACACGGATCTGAGCCGAGGGCTTCATTTTGTCAAGCCAACGGAGAATCCAGTTACCAAGATTACGGCCAACTTCCAAATCTCTTTGCTGTATATTAAGGTGGACCTTTAGGGCAACATCAAACACAGTTCGTACTCGCCTGCACAATGATTAAATATCAAATTGATTTTGAGTATTTGATTATGATCAGATGATGATAACATCAAACACAGTTAGTTTACCCCGAAACCATGACACACAAAAAGAGTCGAACAGATAACTTAATACACGTTACAAAAAGAGTAAAGGACCTGCATTTTGCCACAGATATTGCAACGGAAGTAAACTACCATATATCCAAATATGCATCGTTACATTTATGTATACAATACTTAGAGAACTTTACGAGCATAAGTTCCAATGAACATCGTCTCAACTCAGGTACCATCCGTATTGAAAAACATTGAATGATCATTTCTAGGCAGTTCTGCTCCGACCGATCACATATAAAATTAATGACCATGATGAAGAGCCACCAAACGAATTCTAATCGAACAACCCAATAAGCTTACATCCGAGGCATACAATTAAATACACAAATACAAGCTTGCAGATCAAACAATACAATATGAACTGGAACTCCAACATTATCTATCAAGGTAATAGACTAAGGGTGTAAGTTATTTGGGTTGGGTTTTGGGTTGAAAGTTTTTGGTTGGGATGGTCCTTGAGTCAAGTAAATGAATTTGGGTTGATCCAAAAGTGAACCCAACCCATCATGCCTGTTTTTTAGATAGATTTATAAAATTTCTTCATAATATAACTAAATGGGTTGATCCAAATTCCATCCAAATTAAGAATTCTGAATATGGGTTGGGGGTTGTTTTGAATTTGGGTTGAGTTTGGGTTGGATAAAATTATTACAAATAAATATGGATTGACTACAATCTAACCCAAATTCAACCCACAACCCAAATTTACACCCTCGTGGTAATGGAGTCACTCGAAAGGATAATATGGAGTGTATTAGACAACTTTTCTAAAAGACAGAATTAGCTTCACCAGACAGTCACAATACTTGACAAAACGAATAAGAGCAATTCAGAGTGTATGCACCATCATTTGATTAGGAGAAAGGTTGATTTCAGATGAAGCAGAACTACTAATGCCATTTGCTGATACCGTGAAACATATAGTACATTAGAGCAAGCTTAAGGCTCTACACGTACGTCTTACATGGTTCAACAAACATTACTGATTGACCCAGACAACACAATTCATAAATTAGTGGAAATCTCAAAGCAAGCTGTAGATGACAAACAAAACCATCTCATTGTGAGAATGGAAAATGAAATAATCCTTCATCTAAAACTGGAAACAGCTACAAATAAGTCTCCAAAATTACCCAAGTTAAATTTGCAAACTTCCTTCTACTGATCTCAATCACAGAGAACTGAAATTTTTAAATATCCACATTTTGTTTTTCCCAATCATGTATCAATCCACAGCTGAAGAAGCCAGTAGGATCAACATTCTCAAGAGACATCACACCATTAAAATGTTTGCATACGTAACACGCACTCAAATCATTCTTTTAGTTACCTTGCCACATCAATCAAATTGTTGATCTCAGAGACACTACTCAATGCCCTAATTGATTTAATAGGTAAATCTTGGATCTCTAACAGCCATTACAAAAAAACAGCATTTCAAACATCATAATCTTCAGAACTTTACCAGTAAAAATCTGAGACATCCAAATGCATATCATTAAGCACCATAAATCACACACACAATATTGACAATTAGGTCAAAAAAACAGCTCGCTACTCATCAATTTTCACCAAAAAAAAAAAAAAAGGAAAGAGATAAACGATTTTATGTTCGTCTACTAACACTCGGAAAATTAATTTTACCAACAGATTTTGTAGACTGAAATCGGTGCCAGAAATGAAGGAATCTGACCTGTAAACGAAATCACGAAGCTTGGGATGTTTAGGCTTGATGAGACGGCGCTGAATCTTCAAGGCGAGCCTGTAGGTCCGCTTGAGGCCTAGGAAGTAGGCCGTCCCCAAAGTGATCTCCCACAGCACCATCGCAATCACAAAATCAAACACTTGTCTCACAATCCGACTCGACGATCGATTTAGAGCATTGCTGTTGGGGTTAGGCTTTGTATAGTGCGGCTGGTATTCAAGTGAATCTGGTTTGACGTTCTGCGCAAGTCTTCTACGGGCGCCGCCAGAACATTCCGGTCACAGATCGCACAAGCGCATCATCGCCTTCGCCATTGATGACGTGGAGCTTCGATTGGCACTGTGGGCTGGGCTTATCGACTACGTGCGTCCTTTCTTCGGCCCAAAGGTGATTTATTTGGTTTAATTTCGGCATAGAAATAAGGGAAAAAACTAAAAGGATCTGAACTACCACCGGTTATTCAATTGTGTCAGAACTAGCATGATTTTCAAAAAGGGTACGATGAAAAAAAAATTGGACTGATTTCCTAAAATAAAAGTTAGCATTACATTTTTAAACTAATATTATTATAAGATTTAGATTTGTGTGCGAAAATAACCTCGTTTGGTTATCAAAAGACATCATTTTTTTTGTGCAAAACGATATTATTTATTTTGATAACCAAACGACATAGTTTTCGCACAAAAATCTAAGCCTTATAATAATATAAGTTTATGAATGTAATGGTAAATTTTATTTTAGAAAATCAGTCCGATTTTTTTTTCCATCATACTCTATTTGGAAATCGTGATAGTTCTAACCGCAATTGAGTAACCGGTGATAGATCAAGGTCCTTTTCATTTTTTCCCTAGAAATAAATATGGAACCTAACTTGAGCCTAGTGTTGTATTGCAAGAGCCGTTATTGAATTCATTATTAATATTTTATTAACCTATGGCTGACTAAATAATAATAATAATAATATATAAAAATTAATTATTTCATAAGTGGTGCTTGATGATTGTTTTTTAAATAATAAATATTTTGCAGTAAATTTTTTTGATGCTTGAGATATGATTTCAATAAACAGTGCAGTTGTCTGTTTCAGAATGTGACTACAAATACGTTATTTATTAGATAAACCGTTTTCAAAGTGCTTCGATCTCAATTTAGCCTCTCGTCTTGCTTGCCCATCGTTCAAAGCTCGCAATGGCGAAAGAGACCATCCTGACCGGCTTGCTGGTCGTATGTCTTCTATGCAACCTGAGCACGGCCGTGACCCCTGTTCCGACCTACCCACCTCAAATTCGATGCAGGGAGGCAATCAGAGGGGAATGCAGCCAAGAGTTACTGTCGGCTCTGACTTCGAACGCGTCACGGCCAACCGTGGAGTGTTGTAGAAAACTTGTTTTGTCAGGCAAGAAATGCCAAGACTGGTGGGTGAGGCATTTTGTGGCAACGGGGAGGCTTAGAATAGGCGATGGGAAGGCCCTAGCTGAGAGCGGCAAAGTTTACATCACATGTGTTTTGGCCTCTGGCTATGGACCCTAATCCTTTTAAAAATTCTCAGTACGAATATTTATAAATACATAAATGAGGAAATGAAATCAATTGGATTAGTTACCTAAATGACAACTTGAGCTTTTTAGGTTCCAATTTTGATGAATGAGCAACAATCTAGACTCTCATTCATTCATTTTTTTTAAAGGAGTGCAACATGTTATACTCTCATTTATTTAGACTGTGTATGGTTTAGGGAAAATTTGAGGGAAAGAAAAATTTGATGGAAAATTAGAAGGAATCATTTGTTTGGTTTAAAGAAAATTAGAAATGAAAAACTAAATGAAAAGTTAGATAAAAAATTTGATGGATTCATTTTCCCTCTAACTTTCTTCAAACCAAACATAGTCTTAGTGAAATTAAATCAGATCCATCTCTATCAACGTGTCTAACTTCTCGTAAGTCTTATAACATATGCCCACATACATAATTTGATTGGAATTGTCTACTTTATTTATATTATTTAATTAGAACACTTATATCAGTTTCTAGTGACTAAATTTAATTTCTAGTGAAAATTAAAAAAAAACAACCATAATATATCAATTATAATTTAAAAATATCATAGAACCAACATTGAAGAAGAAACTGATGCATAGAAGTAGCACACAAACATACAATAGACATCTTATTTTGAAACAACATTCTCTGTCAGACTTTGCAAACAACAAACAAAGATTATGTTCGACACTGAGAGTCAGACATAGAAGAAGATGATCCATTATAAACCTCCCATCCATGGAGTTCAGCGATCTTGAACAACTGAAAGCAGTTGTGCTAAAAAAATAAAATACCGTCTAATGGAAACTCCAACCACAGCTTGTTTTTGGCATCTGTCCAAGACTCATTGTCACTCTCATCTCTATCTTCTCCAACCGCAATCCTTCCCCATTTTGCGGTACTCCAACTTTAATTTAGATAATAGCAATATCCAAGACGATCTCACCAATCAGAATGAGAAATCTGACTAGAAAACAACGTCTTCGAAATCAATTATAATATCATAATTTCTTCTTATTCTTATTTGTTTAATTAGCTCTACGTTTATATCATTTTTAACACAATTGCATAATTGGCACCTTCTAGGTCTTCCTGCTCCATAAGTTGGAGTTGCATCATATTCTTATTGAACTAGGACATTGAGTAGATTTATTTTGTAGCAGCAAATTATAAACTTACCCCTTTTTCAGATGGAACATTCAGAGGAATTTCTGGTTACAGTGTTTTTCTAAGTTCCTGCATGGTGTCTTGAAAGTGCAACTAACAACAGGTTGTCTCTAGATTGTCTATTGAGACGGAATATGGAGCTCTAACAAACATTATGAGTGAACTCCTCTAGATTCTCACCCTTCTTTATTCTCTTAGTGTTTTCCATCTGCATGTTCCGATTGGTTACGATAGTAAATCAACAATTATAATTGATCACAATCTCATGTATCATGAACGAACTAAGCATAT
>NQLW01000071.1:2878626-2925053 GCA_002312845.1 Kalanchoe fedtschenkoi
TGTAGAACCAATGCCTACATACATCTAATATATTAAAATTAAAAAAAAAAGTGATTATCTCACCAACATTATTCGGCATGAGTTTTTTTTTTATGTAATGATCTGTCCATACTCATTATGGGTCAGTTTACGCGCACTTTCAGTCTATCTAAATGTCAATGCGCTACATATTCGGCATGAGTTTGAATGTAAACATTGAGCATTCATCGCAAATCTGAAATTCAGAAGCCAGTGGCAGAATCGCAAGTGGTCAAATTTGGGAAGAGCAGCAAGCTTGTTATGGCAGAAGAGAAGGCTAAGGTGTCACCGAATCCTATGAGGTGCTGGAGGGTGGAGGACTCGAATCCTGTACCGGTTAAAAAAAAGATACAGAAGCAATGAATGCCTATGCTGTTGAAAATCCCATTCCTGTTTTGGAAGAAGCGAGCCATACAAAAGTAGCTACAATAATGGTGGAGGGCCATGCAGTAGTGTTAAAGCCTTCAAAAAAAAAAATAAAGGAGCCAGCGGAGGAAAACTCATGTGAGACAGCTAAGCGATCCGTAATGTGGCGATCATGTCTAGATTTCTTCATAAGCAGCTTCATATCACGAAATGATTCATGAATATATCTTCAATCACGTTTGTAAGATTGGAATGAGATTAAAAATATTAATATTTAATAATTTTTCACAAATAAAACATGATAAAAGATTATTTTTAATCACGTTTAATCATTCTGAAAATAATTAGACATCACTTTTTTAATAAAAAATTTTAATTATATAATTTTTATTAGGGAAAAAACTCAAAAAGGGCTCTGAACTACCACCACTTACCCAATTGCGGTCCGAACTACCATGATCTTCAAAAATGGTGCGAATGAAAAAAAACACACTGATTTTCTAAAATAAAAGTTATTGTTGCACTTCTAAACTGATATTATCACAAGATATAAATTTGTCTGCGAAAATTACGTCGTTTGATTATTAAAAATAACATCGTTTTACGCACATAAATAAAACGATGTCAAGGCACTTCTAAAATCAGTCCAATTTTTTTCATCGCATCTTTTTTGAAATCATATAGTTTTGATCACAATTTGGTAAGTAATGATAGTTCATAACCTCTTTTGGGGGTTTTCCCTTTTTATTATACAAATGTACATACAAATAATACAAATAATAATTATAAATAATTAAATATTTAATAAATTTGAGAAATTTATTATTTATTGTAATATGTAAAAGTAAAAAAGTGTTAATATTACATGTGGTCCAATGCGCAGAGTTGTGGAAGGTTTATTTTAATGTGAGTGAAAGGTTTATGAAAAATAGGTTTATAGGAATAGTGATGTGGCATGACACAAATTTCACATGACATAACACAAATCTACTTTTCAGATTTTTGTGTTAAAAATTTCTTATATTTGCATTAGTCATTCATTTATCATAATTTACTTATGGATGGAATGGTATACATCCAAAAAATTATTAATTTTGTCTCACTAATATCCCATTCATATAACTCTATTTTCAACAATTTAAATTATTATCAACGTCTGCTTACCTAACTTCTGCGTAACAAGACTAAACACATCTTATGCAATCACTACTACTTGAGATTATGACTATCCAACTAGCATCACTACATCCCTTTAAGCTGATCACAAAATCTCTCATGAGTAGTTCAAAGGAAATAAGTTTTTTTTAGATAGCAAGATAACTTATCCTATACATCCTAGTGAACCATGTCTGGACGCTATTTGTATATCCATTAAATCAGTTATACAACCCCAATGATTAAGATTTTTGTTACTTTGAGAAGCAACTTTATTTTAAATCGAAGATCATAATGTTTTACCAGAAGACACTTATGATCAACAAATTTTAGAATATATATAGTTAAAAAAATTATAGGGTTGCACATAATCGAGTGACGAATATTAAATTGAGTAAAAATGAATGAAATTCAATATTGATATGATCCGGTTCAACTCAAGTTTGAATGAGGTAAATCAAATTGATTAAACACATGAGTATAACTCATGTACAATATACATTGAGTTTGGCGCCCGAACTCAAGCACTGTAATCTAGTTATTAAATTTGACACACGGACCAAAGTCTAATAACTCACTTGTCAGTTGTCACCAAACACGTTGTTAGAGCATATTGATCACAAGGACGCAACCGAATTGAAGTCACCCTGTGCCTAGAACTGGGTATAATCACCATCTTTATTATATTGTGTGTAAATTATTGTTATTTTAAACCCTACTCAAAACACAAATGAAGATCGGATGATGGATTCTGGAATAATTGAAATTGTATTTTAGTAATCCCCAAGACGCCACGGATCGAGCACGAAAATTGTCCCAATGTGAATGGGTATCGTTACAGCGCCACAGATTACTGATTTGGCAAAAGATCAACGGCTTCTTTAATCACATCGAACGGTGAAAATCACTCAAATTGAAATTTCGGCGGGAAACCAAAAGTGAAGCACTTTTTCACTCAATTTGCCGCCACTCTCCACCGTCTTTCTTACTAATTTCCGTGCACCATTGTAGAATCCCAAAATTTTATATACTCCCTCTGTCCTCTTTTACATGTCACTTAATCGATTTTTTTTTCACTTTTACTTGTCACTTACCAATTTTCAATGCGTATTCAATATCAGCAACTACCTTAAAATGTCAAACATTAATCATTTCATTATTATAATCAATAAATAATACATTCCTCACCAATAATCATCTACCAATTTTACTTTTTGCACAAACTTTTTCAAAAAAATGTTAACCACCTACCTATTAAATTTGTTCAACCGCTATCATTAACTTCACCTTAATCTACTCAAATTAACCGTAAACGACATGTATTAGAGGACGGAGGGAGTATGTACCAATTTGGAAGTGCGACTGAGACAATGAACAGTATTCCACTCATAAAAATTATGCATTATAATTTTAGACTGCCAAATGCTAAATAAAATACAATATGTTCACCATTAAAATTCAGAAGTACAATCAGATTTACGGCAAAAGCTATGCACAACCATACAATAATGCTCTGTGCACCATCAACACTCAATCTAAATGTGGTGCACCTCGCAGCTTATTAAAACTCATAACTTTTTTTGCAAAAATGATGACTGTGGCTACACTATCTTCTCAAGATTCCGATCTAAATCCCCATAAAAATGATGATCAACAAATCGTTCTAGAAAAGCTCGCTACTTGAGAAGACCGAAAATTCTTAACTTTTGCCATGTGCACCGAAAGTTTTTATCTTGTGCACTAAATTGAAGCATTTCAAACACAAGTTGAAGCTGTCGAATAATATCCTCTTGGATCTATTTCCGAAACACATTTCCGTAGCACATTAAATTGCATAGATACTTTGCTGTTGTGACCTTTTTCATGAAATTAAAGCTTCACTGAATTTTGAGCCAGGTGTCAAAAAAGAAGTTTTATCTTTTTGGCTGCATCCAAGCTTTGCAATGATTGGAGACGAGCCGATTAATTTTTCATGCATTTAGGGCACATATGAGAATGAGCTGATGAAGTGAGAAGATGAGACACTGCAAGGAGACTGATCATCGGAGGTAGAATACGAAGATCGATAACATATAACAAAAAAGGAAACAGTAAATAAGGCAGGGAGATAAATGAGAGAGAAAATAAAAAAAAAGATTTTTGAGATAATTATGAACATATATTAAGGAAGAATATTGACCTGCATTAATAAATTATAAAAATTTATTTAATTTAAAAAGAATAGTTCTAAATACGTTGAATTAATTAATATCAAATAGTTCACAATTTACAAATCCAAAATGATTTTCATTTGATCTACATTCTCTATATATATATATATATATATCGAAAAATTCCTATATGCGAGGTTCGAATCGGCGTTTTACGGGATGAATTTAAATGTTTTTTTTATGGTGCACAGTGTTAAACTTCTGGAATAATTGAAATTGTATTTTAGTAATCCCTAAAGCGCCACGGATCGAGCACGAAAATTGTCCCAATGTGAATGGTATTGTTACAGCGCCACAGATTACTGATTTGGCAAAAGATCCAACGGCTGAAAAGCACTCAAATTGAAATTTCGGCGGGAAACCAAAAGTGAAGTACTTTTTCACTCAAATTGCCGCCACTCTCCACCGTCTCCCTTTAAAACCCATTTCGCCAGTGTGAATAGCTTCATCTCATCTTCAATTCTCGATAGCTGAAACATCAAAGTTGAGAGCTTTTTCGATCGAGATGGCCAGAACCAAGCAGACTGCACGCAAATCGACCGGAGGAAAGGCGCCAAGGAAGCAACTGGAAAATATAAATAAGAAAATGGAATATGGTAAATCATTTTATGAGGCAAGCGTGTATTTCGAATATAAATATAAATATAAAAAAATAGTTTGTTTTGTTGAGAAATTAGATATGGTATTTGTACCATGTAAACCTAATCAAATGTCTAATTAAATTTAGTATATTAACTGTCAGGTTTCTAATTAATTAATCACAATTTTTATTTGAGAACATGATGAATAATTAAAGGGCTTAAGGACTCTACTTGTCATAGTAGAAAATTTATCTACATTAGCGGGTAACAAGATAATAATACCATCACGTATTTAGCTTTATTATTTTTAATACACGAGCAATTTAGTCATTAACATAAGAAAGAGGAAAAAATATCTTATTAATCTATTCTCACATTACTTTTTTTTCTTTTTTTCTCTTTCATATATTAATGACTAAAAATTATCCATACGTATTAAAAACACCACAACTTATTGTTGAGGGTATTACTGTCTTTTTACTCGCTAATGTAAATAAATTTTCTACTCTGTCAAACAAATTCCCTTCCCCCATAATTAAAACGTGATTATTTGAAAAGTTATTAATTTAGAGCTCATAGAATTCAATAGCATGCAGACTATATATATAATAGTTGAAGACAGCAAGTGTTGCTCCAAGAAAAGGAATTCCATCTAAAAATGGCTGATGTGATTTCAAAGAGATTGTGCATCATCCTTGCTTGCATCCTTCTGATTCTCACCTTGAGTAATTATAAATAAAATTTTAAATTAATATTTAATTATGCATTCTTGATTCCAATCATATATATATATATATATATATATATATATATATATATATATATATATATATATATATATGTATATTTATATAATGCAATAGATGAATTCGAGCGAACAAACAGTTGGATCGATCAGAGTATACTATAGTATACGATATCAGTGTGTTTCAAATTCAATATAATATGTTCATCACAAACAATAAATTTAAATACCAATTTTGGAAATTTTTGAAGATAATGTTCTGTGCATAAAATTCATCATATAATATATAATGCAATTTATACAATTTTATTTACGGGAAAAGCGACTCCATTTGATATGGTAGAAACATTTTCTATATATGCAAGTAAAATATCCAAACTATATAAATCAACCATTCCTATAAACAAGTTTAATATATATGGGTAAATCTATCATTTAGATGTAGAAGTAATTAAGGATCTTTATGTCATTTTATGATGACATTTTACATTTGGAATTTTTAATTTTGTTTTATTTTTCAATATTTATCATATATGTTAAATTAAACATTTTACTTGTACGTATTGTAGAAGAATTTTATGACATGCCTAGTAGAGTCCATTTGCCTTTTATTTGTTCATTGGGTTGTTTTTTATTGTAATTATAGGCATTAAATTTTATTAAAATTATTACACGAAATCTGATCCGCAAAGAGAATATTAAAAAATAGTTATATGTTGAACAATATGATAGTCACACCTTCTCTCAATCAATCATGATAATATGTCAAGCTAGATCAGTCATTATAAAAAAAATAAATCGAATTAATAATGTGAATGTATAAATATTGAGATATTTAAATTGAATAAAATCTCATAATGCAAAGCAATATAACACTCAAATGAAACAGTATAATTTTGATTGTGTATAAATAATACGAATGTGACATGTGTCTTGTAATTAAATCAATAATACTGATTAAATTTTAATTTACATAATCACTCCTATTTTGTATAAAATCATTCTTGTTTTGGATAAAACTACAATACTTTTTAAATTGATGTATAATGATATAGCTGTGTGGAATAATAGTGGTCTATATTTGACAACAGTTCTAATTTGTAATTTTTATTTTGGGTAATGATTTATTTATATATAAGATATTTATGATAAATGTATGATTTTTTTCAATCTATTTTTTCTTCCTTTCATTTTGAATATACCCTAACTTTTTGTTTGTGTTTTTTTTACCACATTTTTTGAAAATTGTTGTTTGCAATAGTGGTTTTGCTGAAGAAAATTGATGTTGTCATCTGCAATTTTCATAACTGTATTAATTACTGCTATTATGAATTGCAGTCTTGCTGAGATATTATTGTTATTTCAAACTATGATTTTTCTCTTATGTATATTTTTGTTTCGGATATAAGTGAAAATTGTTGTTTGAAACAGTTATAATCTTCTGTAAAATTGTTGTTCATAACAGTAATATTCAAAAGTATGGTTTAATGAAAAAAATGGTATAAAATAAGAAAAAAGGAAGGTAGGAAAAAAAAATCTAAATATGAGGATATTTTGGACGCTTATCTTGTTGTATAATACTTTATTTTATTTTCTTTTACTTGTCATACAAAATTTTGTTGGAAGAGATATTTAAATTTGGAAGAGAGAACTTGAAGAGCCTAAAGAAGTCAAGACCTAGCTCTTACATGATCCAAGTGAAAGCCAAGAAGAAATCTTATTTGGTCCAAGTAGAAATATTTATTGCCCTCACCTGATCTGAATACAGAAAATGCCTTAACTCTCCCGGTCTGAGTAGCATTTATTGCACCTTACTCAATTTAAGTAGAAAATTACCCATAGTTCACTCGGTCAGAGTAGCCTTACTCAATTTAAGTAGAAAATTAGCCATAGTTCACTCGGTCAGAGTAGCCTTACTCGATCCAATAGAAGATTTTGCCTAATCTTACTTCGGTCAGAGTAAAGAATTACGGGAGACTTGACAAATTAAAATCCTCTTCCTCTTGGAGGCCATTAATTCTATGAGTTTTTCTCTCATTTATACACTATAAATAGAATATTTCTAAAAACTTTCAAGACACACTCAAGCCAGGAACGAACTATATAACAAGAAGGAGCATCTCTCTCCACAAGTTTGTGTAGTTTTTCTTAGAAGAAATCATGGTTTTATCTAAAACCATGAGCGAATTATCTTCTTCTATTCCAAAAGATCTTCAGATCAAGATCCTAGATATTGTCTACTTACTCTATCATGTTTCAATTATAAAATTGTTTTCTTATTAAAATTATCACAAAGTCCTTTTTATATACATGTTAGCATGTCTTATCTCAAGATTAACATGCAATCGTATTTAAATATAAAATATGTGTAATAGAATGTTCATCATATTAACTCACCAACAAAACTCGATCAGACTCATTTAATGTAATGTATACAAATTTATTTACGAGAACAGCAAGTCCATTTGGCTTGGGAGAAACATTTTCTATATATGCAAGTAAATTATTCAAAATATATCCACTTTTCTTATATACGTGATTAACATATCTGGATAAATCTGTCATTCAGTTTTAGTAATAAGGATGTTTAAGTCGATTCATATTGACATTTTACTTTTGTCATTTTTAATTCTATTTTATTTTTCATTAATTATGAAAATACGTTATTAACTATTTGTATAACAAGTAGGCGTTAGTTCTTCCATTTCATGTTAATTGCTTCTTTCTATTAAGTCCATAGTACTGAAATTAAATAATTAAAATGTTGGTATTAAAATTGAATAATTAATGAAGCATGGTTAGAAAAGATTTATAAACACATAAAAGTATGGGGATATTTTGGACATTTAACTTGTTGTAGAATAATTTTTGTTTTTTTTCTCATCACATAAACTTACATACATTAAATTTAAAATGCACTAAATATTAAATAAAAAGTATTAGAGAATTAGGGTTCGATACGTACATATTTCTATTTATCATGATATTTCACATAAAAATGAGTAAAGCAGACGTTCCAAAATGAAAACGTCTAATATTTAAACTCATCACCCAGAAACTCAAAACGATGTTCAAGAAGTCAAAACAGCTAATATTTAAAATCATAATCCCAGAAATCAAAATGATTAATATTTAAAAATAAAAAAAATAGTTTTCTAACTTCTCGAGTAATCCCTTTAATTTGTTCATAGATATTTTATATTGTTCTCCAGATTTTATTAGAAAATAAAACTCTAAAACTAATAACAAATACATAAAAATAAATTTGAACAAAAGGATGCTCTATTGACACATAATAATTGAAATTCAATTAATTTATTGTGCAATATAAATAAGAAAATGGAATGTGACAAATCATTTTACCAGGGAAGTGTGTATTTCGATATACATATAAATAACAGTTCATTCAATTTGATTCTTTCTTATTTATTTGGTCAAATATGACATTTGCAGCATGTAAACCTAATCAAATGTTTAATTAAAGTTATAGATTCTAATTATGACGTTTCGATTAGATAATTAATTAATAAATGTTTATCAAGAACAGTCCAGTCTGTCAAAAAAGTTATATTTTTTTTATAAACAAGCAACAATGCACATGTGGACATTTTAATATAAATAATACAACAAAATAATCATTAAACACATGGCGATTGTCGATCAGTGATTATAACTCAAAACTAAATAGTTTTTACTTCGCAGCAAATTGCTTGCCTGAATCAGATAAAATTTTTTAATTGGAGAACATAATGAATAACTAAAGGGCTTAGGGACTCAACAGAGTAGGAAATTTGTCTACATAAATGAAAAAAAAAAACAATAATGCCCCCCAAATAATGAGTTTTTATTTTTTAAGACACATTGATTAATTAGTACTTAACATATGAAAGAGGAAAAAAATCTTCTTCACTTTTAATTACGACTTTTTTTCCTTTTTTTCTCTTATATATGTTAATTACTAAATTGCCCAAATTTATTAAAAATACTAAAACTGATAAAGTGGGGCATTACTATCTTTTTATCCGATAATATTGACAAAGTTTTTTACTTTGTGAAGTAGAGTCTCGTTCCCCATAATTAAAACGTATTAATTTAAAATGTGATAAATAAAATAAATTTCAAACGATATCCAATTTAAGCCCAACTCGAAAGCTCACATTTCTCAAGTACGATATGATAATTAATAATAGTTTAGTTTGTTTGGTTCAAAATATGATAAGTATTAATAATCTGAAAGATAGATTTAAGCTTTAAAAATGAGATTATTTATTCTATTAAAATATGTGAAATTATTTATCTTGTTACTATTAATATCCGAACTACTATAAAACGTACCCTAAATAATTGGAAGCCCAATATTAAATTTGTAACTTCTTTTTCATTTAATTTAAAGCCCATCAATTTTATTTGTAACTAGAATAATATTAAATAATTTATTTTACAAGCAAATAAATTAGGGCAGCCGCATTTAGAAGTACGAAACCGACATTCACATTTTTCCTTCATTTTCAAATTAAAAATTAAAGAAATTGATTTGTATTGTAAGAGCTTTGTCTTGACTCAATTAATTTCCAAATAATTTGTTTTTGATAGGTGGATATGAGTACAATGTTTGTCATTCCTTGTAAAATTTTTCTTATGTGATTTAATTTAATTTTTTTATTGTAGATGTATAAATTCTAACGGGACTATCTATGATTTCAAAGTACGATCACTCCTCAGTGATTATATTATGTTTAATAAATTCTATTTTGACTCCAATGATAATTGATTCATTTTTTGGATCCGCCACTGATTACACACATGAAATTTTACTGAAATCAAGTGAAATGTGATTGGCAAACAAAATGTCTGGAAGTAAATTGATGTCTGAGCTATTTTTTACCATTACAAGGTCAGAACATGCATGATCGGAAGTTTCCGACCAGTTTTAGGAACATTTGGTTTATTGTTCCGACCAGTTTATGAGAAATTTTCGGCCTTTTTGTATAGTATCATAGGAATGTAGTTGAAAACAGTTGATCAATAAATTTCCGCCCAAATTTCGATTGAGACAGATCTTGATTGAAAAAAATTCATATTTTGCTAGTGTAATTTCATAATTTATAACTAATTTTTCTCTGGAAATCATCCTAAATTGAAAAATTTGGAAAAGAGGATTGAAGTTATTTAAAGATATTTTCATACTTTTCAAATCTCTCCAATTCTTCCTTAACAAAATTAAAGATCAAGGTTCATTAAATCAAATCTCTCCATTCATGATTTTTATTAGGTAATTAATTAATCAGGATTTTTATTTTAGAACGTGATGAATTATTAGAACATGAATATTGAAAACATTACCAATGTTAGAGTTCATGAAGTTCATATACATTACAAATAAAAAATTCAACACCATAGAAAGAAATAAGTAACATTCATGATCTATGGTATATTCTATTTCTCGCATTATATATACAATAAGATTTTAAGAAAGCAAGTGCTGTTCGAAGAAAAGGAATTCCATCGGAAAATGGCTGTTGTTCGTTATAGACTCGTTTATTAACAAACGAGTTTTGACCGAGTACTAACCGAGCTCGTTCGGGAGCAGTTCTCGAGCACATCGGCTCGCTTGCAGCCCTAATTGGATGTGTTTAGTTTAGGAAAAATTTGATAGAAAAGAAAATTTGGGAGAATTGCCCCATGGAATCAATCATATTTTCTCTTGTTGACTAGAAAAAATATGGTGGAAAAATGCTGAAACATTCTTTATTTTTAAAAAAATTTCTTTCAATTTTTTTTCTAATTTTCTCACAAATTTTCTTTTTCATTTTTCAAAAATTTTTCCTTTCCCTTAAATTTTCCATAAACCAAAACACAGCCTTACTGAGTTACTGTCCTTTATTTGTGTATTTTTGTATCCATGTATGGCATGAATAATAACATGAAAATCTTCTTGTTCTTTATGCATATATTTAGTTCACCTTTAAAGCTTTCTATATTGAAGAATTTTTAATTTTAGTCAAAGAAACCGAAAATAGCAAGCATTAAATTTTAGATTTATCTTAAAACTCGTATATATAAAAATCAAGAACAGATCAAGGGAATAGCAAGAAATCGAATAGTAAAAATTTCAATCCAATGGCTCATATTTCCAAGACAGTGCTCTTCAGTGCCTTATGCTTGGTTCTAATTCTATCCTCAGGTATCATAACCAAATAAATATTTTTTCCCTTCTTATTTTTTATATATATAAAATGTGATGATAATGTATTTTTTTCCAATGATTATTGTGACTTATTATTTCGAGCTTTACCAGTTGAAGCTTTCCCACCAAGAAAAGAATGCTATGGCTATTGCACAACTGTACAGGAGTGCACCCAGGACTGTATAAGTTAACACCTCGGCGGGGAAGGATCATGCGACGTCGCCGTCCCCGGGGAGCCTCCGCTTTGCTGTTGCAACTTCTAGCTGAAGCCCGAATAATTTTCGGAACTAGGGATAAGAAATTATTTGTAAATTAGGGTTCCAATCTTGATTTAAAATAAAATCATCTTTTAGATACTTGAAGTAAAATTTTTATTTTTATTATTATTTTTATATATATTTATGCGAAAACTCAGCTTCGCCTGAGCTGGAAAACGGTGGCAGTGTGCCGCCTAGCAGATGAGCTGAATCTGCCTGGGAAATCGGAGGAGAAGATCCGAGCTTAGGGGAAAATTTGATATATTAATTGAACTCAAATTGTAACAGTTACAGCCCTTATATACGGTTCTCCTATTTACTATCCAACCCCAAGAATTTGAATAAGTACAAAGAGAATCCCTATAATTGCAAAATTACGAAGTGAACATATTCACTATCGAAGCTCCTACCTCCTACCGTTCTTTATATTGCAAACATATATTCACTCTAAGAAAAATTACCCAAAAAGTCACATAAAATATTAAAATTTAAATTTTTAAACATGTTCATTATTCAAAAATGTACAGTAACAGTGAAAATAGTGGATTAACGGAGAATCAAATAATTTATAAATGGTGAACATATGATGGAAGGATTTACGAAAAAAAATTATGTAAATAATCAAAGAGGAAAGAGAGAAAACTAAATATATGATGAAGTGATTTGCTCCTAATTAATCGAGTGAGATTTATGTAATATATGTTACTAAATAAAAATTAATAAAGCATAATAAATAAAGTCAAAAAATGAGATATCATAATCAAAACACGATCGTTTTATGAACAAAATGATTGGTCCACGTTTGTCCACAAGGTTCTCAACTTAAGGAGGTTCTCAATTGATCCACCCTATATATATATATATATATATATATATATATATATACAGGAAGTGGATCAAATGAAAACCGATTTGGATATGTAAACTGTGAACTATTATTATCCTTCGATCTCTTTTAATCCAACGATCCTGTTTAATTCCTTTTAATTTAATTATGTCGTTATTTTTTGACATTATCTAAACAAAATATTCCCTCCTTATTTTTAGCATGATTCTCTCTCATAATATTATTTCTCTTCGTTCTATATTATTATCCTTAACATTACTTTCTTTTTTATTTATTGTATTTCACACACACATGGAAATACACGCACGTCTTCTTCATCGTCTACAACAATGTCTTCTGCTCCTGCGGTCAAATTTCGTACAGGTTTGTTAAAATCTTGATTTTTAATTTACTTTTTATTCTTCCGTTGTATCCATTGTCAACGTGAAATTGGTGCACACATGCATGTATTTTTTGGGTTTCTGGGTTTAAATGGGTGCACATCTGTGTTTCTGGTGCACATTTGTATTTTTGAATTTTAGATATGTGCATATTTGTGTTTCTGGTGCACATATGTGTTTCTGAATTTTAAATGGGAGCACATCTGTGTTCCTGAATTTTTTAGATGGATGCACATATGAGTTTCTAAGTTTTTATGAATTTTGTTAATGGTGCAAATCCATATTTGAAGCTCATATCATCTCTCAGGCCATAATCCATATATTAAAATGTGCACCACAAACTATGAGTTCATGAAATCAACCTTGTAGAAGATGCTCAATGGATGTTAATTGGTGCACAGAAATATTTAGACTTTAAGAATCAAAAAATGAAAATGAGTTTCGAACTATTTGTAGAAGACGATGACAGTGTCGGTTAGTTGGGGGATAGTGGGTTTGATGGGGGCGCGTGTGAAAGAGAAAATAGTAGATGAGTGATTTATGAGATGTAACGGTCCAACACCCTTTATTTTAGGAAAGTCAATATTATTGATTTGATCAACCATAATTATCCATAAATCAATATATTACATTTTAAATAAATGAAATTATTAATAAGTCACAAAAATCTGGTTCATTGATATTTGAAGAATCAATTATCCTAAAAGGTTCACAATTTACATATCCGGAATGGTTTTCACATGATCTGGCTCCTATATATATATATATATATATATATATATATATATATATATATATATATATTTCTTTTCCATTTATAAAAGCCCATACAATGTGTATTATTGCTCACACGCAATTACTGTGAAAAAACTAAATACCACTCTTCATGATAAATATAACAATCATTAAAATATCAATTTGAATGCACAAATCTTAAATAGCACAATTTAGAAGCCAAAATGGATATGCAGTGCACGGACTAGCAAATTCAAAATAGAATGTTCACTATAAACAATAAATTCACATAGTTCGAGTTTTATTTATCATCTCTAAAGTTCAAATCATATTGATGATGCATATTTCAGAAATAACAATAGAAATATTAATATATAATGTAATTTGTCGAAAAAGTGTTAGATGAGATGATCAAATATTTGGTTTATAAATGATAGTGTCTGTGTTTGAATTGCCTAGTAGGCAACTAACTCTACATGAGCCTCTCAAAAATTGTTAAATGGGATGATCAAATATTTTTTTAAAAAAAGTTTTTGAATTTTTTTTTAAAAAATAAAAATAAAAAATTTAAGTCGATAACGATAAGTATTTTCATCAATTTTTTATACTTCGAATCAAATAGATATGTGCTCATCAATAGAATGTTGATTCAATCAGTGAGAGATGCTGATATCTATTAAATAAGTTTGGATTTGTTAAGGACTTTTATTGCCAAAAATAAAGAATAAAAATATGTTGATATTCAAAAAAGAAGAAGTCAAACAAACTTTATTACCTTATTTTAATTTGACAAATATAGCCTACTGTATGTCATAACAAAAAGTGGAGTTTGAGAGCATCTTTAATAGTTGTTGTTTTTTTCATCTCATGTCAATATAGTAAATGCATAAAACATTAATTAATTGTGTAGATTTATACATTGTCATCACTGCATATGTCATCTCATTTAATGCTTGAGAATGGTTCATAATTTATAATTAAATAAATATCTCACCCAAATACCCTTCTCTCTACTATCCTTACAAAAGTTGAAGAGCAAAAGATAAAACTTGCACAATAAAACAGGAGAAGAAGCAAGGATCAAGAAGAAAATGGCTGCTAGGGTTTCAAGGAGAGTGTTTTTCATTATTGCCTGCATCCTTCTCATTCTCGTCTCAAGTAAGAATAAATAAAATTCAAGTTGATGTTTAGTTATATTATTTTTTATTTTATTAAATGATATGTATCTGAAGCAGTGATGTAAATTTACAGACAAATAAGTTGCACATAAAACAAGGATCGTTTTACATAAAATAAAATAGATTTTATTTAAGTAAGACACATATTAGATAGATTGGTAATAAATATGAAACTCCACCTTTGTACTCTCTCAACAATTTGTTTGGTTGTCTGGGATAAAAATTCTATTTAAATACACACACCTAATTGAATTTAAATTAGTTTTACCTTCACCATGCCACACTGCGATGTAACAATTCGATTTGATTTTTAATAAAAATTCAAAACGAACCATTTTAAATTGATTTAAAAATTTGAAAACCGAACCAACCCATAGTTTTACAAAAATCAAACCAAAGCGTTTCCAATATGATTTGATTTGGTTTGATTTAATTTTTTCATGAACTTTACTTACAATTTTACTTACTAAATAGTAAATTTTTATATAAATAATAATAATAAGGAGATACTAACTTATATTATATATTCAATTAAATTTATACATAATAGAAAATATAGTGAAATGATTCGGTCGGTTTAAAAAATGAAAAACCAAACCAAATAATTTGTTATCGGTTTTTTAAAATTTGAAATCATAACGGAAACACTTACACTCCAAACCAAAAACAAACCAATTGATTTAGTTCGATTTAATTCAGTTCATCAATTTATATAGATATTTTTATTTATTGATATTTTGACTCAGGTGAAGAGAGAACAAAAGTGAAAGCGGATATAGAGTGCTTTAAGAGACCATGCAGGAATAATTCCTACTGCGTTCAAGTATGCGAATCGCTGGTATTCACCACAAATGCGATATGCCAATTCCGCCCCAGTGGGTCGGAGTGTTGTTGCTTATTGCCTCATTAGTGAATCACATTTATTTCGAATTTATCGGTCCGACCGAGAACAAATGAATCAATAAATAAATGTTCGAATAAAGCAAATGATTGGAGATTTACAGAATAAATTTTTTTACCATGTGTATTTTGAATAATTTAGGTCAAATTTATTTCATATATGAATATTTTAGTTAAAATTTTAATACATATAAACTTAAGTGATGAATAATAAAAGTTAAAAAAAGTACCATGTAAACACATTGTTTCACATCAAGCATGAAATTCAGCAATTAAATCTGCACATTTTGTCATACTGAAATGAGGTGTATATTTAATTACTATTAAATGACACAAAACTTACAGAGTCATATCCGGTGCAGTCAATATACTCTGTATGTCCTCTTATACATGTCACTTAATCGAATTTTTTTGTCCACTTTTACTTGTCACTTAACAATTTATATTGTGTTAATTTATGTGATTAGAGATAGAATTATAATTATTTTAAAATTTACTGGGCAGGATTTTAATTTAATCAATTATAGAACAGTTTCAAATGATTTTTTTCTTATAATTACAAAATTTGATAGTTACACCTACGAGATTTCAGAATATGTGGTAGTTCAAATTTTTTTTATAGTTTAACCAAAAAAAATCATAATGGTTAATTTCAAAAAGAACATTAGTGATAATATTTACATACCAAAGTTATTGAATGAAAATTTTGAATCACTTTTTAAATACTCGAATAAATACTTGTTCCAATTATAATAATTTACAAAAAATCGAAACACCAACTACTTTAAACAACCCAATTATAAATATAATATTATTTTTAGTAAATAATCAATTTTATCCAATGTCAAAAACTTTAGTCTCACAAAATATATTAAAATATTAATATATTTAATCATTTCAATGTGGACTCAGCCACTAGCCTCAGTCTTTCGAAACAAGTGGAACTTACAAAAGGAGTGACAATCTCTCTCGTGATTGTAATAACATCCTTATGTCTACCTGTTTTTAATTTTTACCATATAAATAATATTTTATATAGTATCATTTTTCCAAAAATATATTCAATTTTTCATATTTTTTCAAATATTTCCATAGTCCGTATTATTTAAAATTCACAGAAAAGATAGAATTTGTGGCAAGTGACACTTCAAAACAACATAATCCAATCAATGAGGGGTAGATAATATGCAACCAAATTACAGCCGTAAATTGTGATTTTAAATTCTGGAATTTGTAGTTTTAACCTAGATTTTAAAAGGAGGAGAATATAGGATTATCAGTGTATATAAATTATGTACATGAGCTGTGAAATGATACTATTTTGGATACTTTTCAGATTTAATTTAAAGTTTTAAGATTTTTAGAGTTTTAAGAATTTTAATGTTTTTAGAATTTTAGGATTCAGATTTTATGAAATTTTTAGATTTAGAAGTTCTGTTGCTTTAAAAAAATTCCCAAAATATTTAAAGCCTGAAATCATAAAATCTAAAAAAACCAATAACCCTAAAATCCTAAAAAATTTAAAAATTATAAAAAAACAACATTGTTTAACTAATCAAATATATATAGCTTATATACCATGTCACCGTATATTCTAAAACTCTAAAATCCTAAAACTAAAACACCTTGACATGTTAGAGCCTTAAAACCCTCCCTAAAACTTAAAAAAAAATATGCATTTTTGTCCGATCACTTATTTAACTTATTTAAGATGACACCTCATATCTCATTTTCCCTTTTAAGTTATTTGGAAAATAAAATTCCTTTTTAGAATAATTTATCTTTTGAAATACTGAAAATAAAATATTTTTATATATTTATTATATGTTTGAGTCGTAGTTTATTTCAGTTACCACCAGATAAGGTCTGTACAATACCTAAACAAATTCCTAACAAAGTTTCCCAAACATTGTTCATTTTGACTAACGGCGAGTACGCGGGACATTTGCTTTCAGAGAGTTCATCGTTACACTTGTCTGTCGTGGCGCGGAGATAAACTAGGGTTGATGTCACAGACTCGTAGTATTTTTGTTCCAGACCTTCGGACAGGACCTGGGCAACGTCGACGGTGTCCTGGAATCTCGACTCACAGTTGATCAGATCAGGGTTCGAATAGGGGTCTTGGGATGGCGCAGGAGCCGCGGCTGAATGGGAGTCTTGTGTAGGGTTTGGAGCCGTGGCGGGGGTGCATGTGGTTAAGCTCTCGATGAGATTGATTGCTGACTGGCTGTGCTGGGAAAATTTGCTCAGTGCTATCTTGGCCAGCCCGACCGCATCGGCGGAGCGGCTTAAGGGATCGGATTTCAGGAGGGTGACGCAGAAGCTAGCCGTGTCTCCCAGATTACCGCACACCTTGTGGATCAGGGCGTCATCGGCCGCGCTCGGGTAGGGTTGAGCTAAGAGAAAAACCACCAGGACTGCCGACAAAATCTTCATCTTTGATAAGAACAACAAGTTATGAAATTCTGAGTCCAGCTTGAATGCGGATTAAATAGCTGCTTTGACTATTAAAAGATTTTTTTTTCCAGACTAGAAATGTGAGTCAAAGTAATTGATTAGCAGTGCCTAATTTAAACAGTAAGTTTATTTTCCATATGTGTAGTATGATATTAAATTTTCATTTTGAGATTTGAATTATTGCCTTCTTTAGCCGTGACTTGGGGTCAAAATTTTCTATAAAGTAAAAATGTTAGATAGTGTAGATTATTCAGAATTATATATATTAATATTATAATTAATAAACATATATTTTAATGAAAAATGTATTCTTGAAAGGATCTTTATCCCATGCAGCAAAGTCAGTTTAGAGCCACCCAATATAGGGTGGTATTCATCCAAAATAGCCGTGATTTATCCAAAATCAGACAGTTATTAATCTAAAAAACTAGCAATACAGTTGTAAGATATAATGAATGAATAAGACAAATAAAAACTACGCCGTTTTATCTTTACTACAAAATGCTTGGCAGCTCTGAATAAAAATCTTTTTTGAAAAGAGTAAGGGGATTGATGATACTGAGATTGTACCTTTTCGGCGTATTTTTTTCTTTTTTATATAGGAAAAGAAACTTTATAAAGCAAAAGAAAAGTACAATAATGGATCTAAAATCAGCCAACTTTGTCAACAGGACACAATACATTGCGAATATGGTGCAAAGAAATGATGTTCCCTCTTCAGCACTGTACCTCATGAATTCGTTAGTTGTGAACTCGCATCTCCATTGTCAGCGTGTAGGACACATAATTTCCGACTGGTTTCTAATTTAATGGACTTCTGGATCCGTCGGATCGTCTATGAAATCTCGTTCTTTAATTTGTTGATATGAAAGTCATCCTCATGTAATTTGTACAAACGTCAAACATTAACAGGAAACAACGTCGGGTCTGCTAATGTCGTTGGCGAAATGAAAATGCACAGATCCCCATAGAAGAGATTAAACCGCTAATCATCCTAGATCTTGGCTTGTTTGGGGAAGAGAGTGCATCAATGCTTCGTCATGACGAAGACATCGCAGAGATGCTCGACATCTCAACAATTTGATGATTAGCAATATACATCGGAGGGCGTAAAAATGATGTGGCCGTATCGATAGTGCCATAGCTAGACGTCGTTGTAGCAGCAAGCCGAGTGGGCAATCGAACGTGCCACATTGAGCTGTAGCACATAGAGGGGCATTGTTGATCCCAAATTCGAAGTACACCGTCTACAATAAACACCTTTGAACTGTTATCGTCCAATTGACTGAGACTCACGATATTGTTCTTCAACTGAGGTATGTAGTACACTCCGGTGAGAAGCTTATGTTCCCCCTTCTTTTCATTTGAAGATGATAGAGCTGCACCCCTAGATCTCCACGACCAAACCGTCTTCAAATATGAAACACCCCACTATGACGCGTTTGAGTTCAGTGAAGATGTTGTTTTGCCTTGTCGTGTAATTTGAGACGTCAATATCGAGATGCCACCTGTTGAGTCAGCCCGTGTCGTCGTCGCCGCCGAGAAAAACCGACACATATAGTTCATTAAGATGAACAGTGCCTGAAGTAAGATCGGGATCGAATGTGATTGCACACTTCAATGCTATCGGGAAGACGGACTCATCATACTCCTGTTAGGCCAAATTGTAATCGCAGCCCAATGCTCAATCCGTCCACATTTGCGCTAGGTGTTCTTGCCTTGGTCAAACTTCTGCTCAGCATTGTCACCGCCTTTCTTCTTGCGCGACGCTCGGGAATGACGCATTCCTCCAATGAGAAAGAGCTATCCATTGGTCGTCACCAGTTCAGTTAAGTCGAATCAATCCTCTGTCGCCTTGGCCTCCGAATCACCTCCGCTTTACTGCTGCAACTTCTAGCTGAAGCCTGAATAATTTGTAAATTAGGTTTCTGATCTTGATTTAAAATAAAAAAATTTATTATTATTTTTGTATATATTCATCACATACTTTAGACTCTGCCTGCTAAGGTCTGCACCAGGCCTAAACAGACTTGTAACAAAGTATTCCAACGATTGTTCATTTCGACTAGCGGCGAGTATTCGTGGCATTTGTGTTGAGAGAGTTCTTGATCGCACATCTCAGTCGTGGCCCGGAGATAAAACAGGTCAGATATGACGGAGTCGTAGTATTTTTGATCCAATCCTTTGGACATGACCGGGGCGATGTCGACGGTGTCCTGGAACCTCATCTCACAGTTGCTTTGATCAGGGTGCGCTGAATTGGAGGGGCCTAGTGCTGGCGTCGCGGCGGGGGTGCACGTGGTAATGTTATTAAGCAGATCCATTGCTGACTGGCTGTGTTGGGAAAAATTGCTCAGTGCTATCTTGGCCAGCCCGACCGCATCGGCGGAGCTGCTTAAGGGATCGGATTTCAGGAGGGTGACGCAGAAGCTAGCCGTGTCTCCCAGATTGCTGCACACCTTATGGATCAGGGCGTCATCGGCCGCGCTCGGGTAGGGTTGAGTTAAGATAAAAACCATCATGATTGCGGACAAAATCTTCATCATCCTTAAGACAGAATCTGATAGAGAAAGCTTAAGTGTTGATGAGAAACAAGTTATGAAATTCTTTTGAGTCAGGCTTGAATGCGAATTATTAAATAGCCGATTCGATATATTAAAAGAATTTTTTCGAATGTGAGTCAACGTAATTAATAGTGAGATTAGCAGAGCCTAAATTTAAACAATAATTTATTTTCCATACATATGTAGTATGATATTAAATTTTCATTTTGAGATTTGAATTGCCTTCTTTAGTTGTAAAATGGGGTCAAAATTTTATAATAAGTAAAAGATTCAACCAATATATTATAAATGTTAGATAGTGTAGAATTGTAGATTAGGTGTGTAACGATTCGATTCAGTTTGATTTTTAATAAAAAATCAAACAGAATAACTCATAATTTATTTGAAATTTGAAATTGAACCAAACCGTTAGTTTCAAATAATCAAACTGCATGCTTTGATAGGTCTCCCTGTCCTACCACCTTTCCTAATTTTATCAATTTACTTCATAATTCTCTTGATTTATCAACCCAAATATACACACATTTATATTTATTTCCTAAGATTTTAATGGGCCGTACTAACTCCGCCTGGCCGGCGTCGACGTTTAGAATCGTGGTTTCAACCAGTATCAATTTGGTATGATTTGATACGAGAAAAATTTCTACCTAACTTAATATTTTATCAAATATGAAAAGTGCAAGAACAAAACTTTTACCTCTATTAGGAAGTAAAACTTTATATACAGTAGAAAACTATGAGCATACAGATAAAACTTACTCCTCTTATTTTTTATGGATAAATTATTTTTTCAAACATTTTACATTTTATTTTCTTTTCAACCAATACTTTTATTTATTTTCAACCAAAATTTTTAAGATCCAAATGGAAGGATATGGCTGTTCGTCTACTCTCCTACTTGCAAATTCATCAATAACTAACATCTAAAAATAACGAAGCTTGCCTCTGTGGAACTTGATTCCAGTTTATATGCCAGTGAGGAAAGACCTCGCTCTGATAATCTAGAACATAATAATTTGTCTTGATCCAAATGTATGGACCCTACTGCATCGCCTGATACGACCTGCACAACACGAATGATGCAGAAGCATTATCACCGGGATAATGCAAGAAACACCGTAAGACAACAAAATGGGGCAAGTTTCAGTAAATGAAAACATCGCTGTTGGCTACTAGTGACCAGAAACAGCAGCCTATTTTCAATATCTTGACGACAACTGGTCCTCAGAATGTTTCACTGGGATTAACAGAAGAAAAAATGCCTCATGCAGAGCTCTTCATATTTTTTCTTGCAAGTACGATTTTGTCAGATTTTTGTGCAATCAAATCATCAGTGTTATGCGTCACTTGGATAGAATTTCAACCATCCGTAATGGCATTAACAGGTGCCCTTTGGTTCATGCAGGCCGCAGGATCTCTTAACCTGATGAAAATGTGGATTAGCATATTGGAAACATGAATCCTTGAACTATCATTTGTGGGAATTCTTAAAATATTGTTCACTTGTGAATTTATATGGTAAAATAATGTTCCACCTGCGCAGGCTGCTATTTTTTATTGGTGAGAAATAAGCCTAAAAACTGAAAAGCAGTACAGAATTAGCCATCTATTGGCAAAAGATAACAAACACATTTGGAATTGGAGGCACATACCAGTTTCCTACAGCTCTTGATCTCAAGGGGAGCCAGGGAATACTCAGATGTCAGATTCCAGCTTGCATATAAGTTTCTGCAATGAAAAGTGCAAAACAAAGAAGAGAGTCTAACCTGATCAGCAGTAGACCCTTCACCTCTAAAATAATTACAATACTTGGCCAAGGGCAAAGTGCAGACAAATGGAGTTATCTCCAAATCAAGAATAAACAACAGGATTTCAATATTTAGATAAATGTCATTCAAAATTTACACAGGGGAGCAAAATGTGGTAGGCACTGATACACTAGCTCCTTTTGACTCTAGCCACGGATCCGCTGGTTTGCAATGATTTTCAAGGGTCGCCCAAAACCAAAAACATTTCAACATTTCATCAATAAGTATTTTAACTAAAACCTGAAAGAATCGGGAAACAAGAACACCAGGAAAATGCTGGATGTAGTTAGCAACTAAAGAGATGAAATAAAATTAGCATTTCCGCACCAGGATTGAAATTAAGAAATTTCTGAATTAATGAGAAGAAGCAATTAATAGTAACAAAAGCTTAAAATCTGTTTGCTACAGTTATGGCAATTTTTAATGAGGGATGGCACTCCACTTCTAATCTCAGCATTTTATAAGTAGAATTTCGGTAACTTACGCAAGGGCAAATCTGCCAATCTGAACAAAACAGCACCTCGGCTTGGGATTGATGAGCAAGTGCAAGAGAGCTCATAATCATACTGAATCATCGACGCTTTGAAATGGAGTTTCTGTGCATGTCTAACAGCTGTTCGAGAGAAACCAGTGACCATGCATCCTCTGTCTGGGCATACACTTTCTGGTTCAGAGAATCTATTATAATGCTTATGCTACCAAATCCATATATCTGGTGACCGTTGTGCATTCTTCCAGGTTTTGGCTTGAACAGCAACTCGTGTTGCTGAGCGTGAGCCTCGATGACTTCTTTGAGGCTCATCTCGGGCACCCCACTGGCATTATCCATGTGGCCTGTACCACCCACACCTCCAGTGAATTGTTTTTGAGCTTGAGCCGCTGCCTTCTGCTGAGCCTCAAACTGCCTTTGCTCTTGCACCCGAAGATAAATTATATTTTCTCTTAAACCAGGTTGGACCACAGTCAGACCATCAGCAGCCTGGTTCATCATATCAAGACCAATATTAAGCTGATAACGTATCCTCTCATTTGCGAGAAGCTCTGGAGGTAAGAGTTCCTTCCAACCCTTGTACCATCTTGTAATCTCCTCAAAATCTGGGTTTGAGCTTAACCAATGATATAAAACCTGCTGCCACTTGCTGAAGAAAAACGCTTCCAATAAGGTAACCATGTGTTGCACTGGAACAACGGGCGCCAATGACATAACCCAATTAAACTGATGAAGTTGCTGATCTGCCGGGTTTATGAGAAACTCCCTCATCACTTCTTGTAATTTTGGAACTATAAAGCGAACCATCAGGTTATCCCAACTAGCTGCGTCAAAAACTGTTTTCCAAGGTGACAGAATGGTATAAGCAGACCCATCACTCGGATGCCAGGCGTGAAGAACGTTACCCAGTTTTAGTCGAATAGTGTGGTACAATGACTCCAGCTTGTGGCTAAGAAGTGGAAGCCATGGATGAATCCAGACATGGATCGGAACAGTTTCACGGCGGGGATCCCACCACTCTACAGCAGGAGCAAGCTTTGGAAAGACGACCTCATCGAGAATCATTTGGAGGACGGAAGGAGGAAGCAGCTTCTCCCACATCTCAATGAACCGAATCATAGGGTCGGGGTATCTTGCTTCCCATGTGTTGATGCCAGATATTCTCACAGCCGGAACCACAACTTCCATGATTAATTGCGGATACGGTGATGAAAGATTCGTGCGACTCAAAAATATCATCCTCTTGCAATTGTAAGATATCCTTCCATAGTGACATCAACTCAAGTCCGTGAGACGGATTCTGAAGGGGATCCCAACCTTGAAACACTCTTATGAATAATGGAAGAGCGTAAGAGCAAGCAATGCACGACAAGTTACAAATCTTATAATCGCTGGGGTGCTTCTTCTGTATGTCACGGAAAAACTTTGCCAAAGAGTCTAATGTCAATGTACCTGATGAAGACTCCTGACCAATCCGGTCAAGGACGCAGACAATTTCTTCAATATTCCTCAACTGTCTCTGCTGTTGTGCTGCTTCAAGCTCAAGCTTATTCCCTCACGTTTCTCAAGTCCCTGTCTATTTTCTGTATATCAAGCTCGGCCAAGTCCACCATCAACCTCACATTATGCTGAAGTTCAGGCATTGGAATATCATTCTCCCTTTCTCCTCACCATTCAGATTTTCTAAATTAGTCAGAACCCTTACTTGCGGCCCTCTCATGTCAAAAACCTTTTGAACCACTTCAATACCCTCTCCTCGGCAGTGATATATGCTTCCTTCTTCTTTGCTCTCGAGTGCTTCAACCAGCGCTTCTCCTTTGCCTGATTCACATTCTCATATCCTACCTCTGACGAAGCTGCCTTCTTCTCAGCCAGCTCCTGCAAAGCCGGCACTTTCGGCACCTCCTTATATTCATTGAACCCCATCCCCATGTTCTTCGGACGCAGTTTCGCCTCAATCGGAGCAACAATACCTTGCTCATTTTTTCCAAGTCCACCTCCTTTATACCCCATCTTCTCCAACAACTTCATCCCGATCCCCTTCGTATGCTTCTCGAAACTTCCCACATCCCCCAACTCCGCCTCCTTTCTCCCTCCCCGCGCCTTACCACTCCCTTTCGACCTCTCCTTCTCCCTCTCCCTCATCCGCCGCTGCGCTCCCTCCTTAATCTTCCTCCCAAAAGTAGTAGCCAGGAAATCCTCCTCACCATTCTCCTCCCCACTCTTCCCCTCCACAGCAAAATCCACTCTCTTAAACCCTAAACTACTTACCAGACTCCCTCCCCCACCCAACCCAACCCTACCCTCTCACCATCCCCGTCCTCATCTCTCAACTCCTTGTCAATCTCCTTCTCCGGCATCACCACGCCAGTCGACACGAAACTCACCGGCTTCGTCAAATCCACAAACTTCATCGACGAATCCTTCCTCTTCTTTCTCGACCCGCCCTCGTCCGAATCCGAATCCGACGCGAACACTCCGTACAATACGTCCTCCTTCGTCTGCTTCCGCTTCTCCTTCCGTTTGCTGTAGTAAAACTCGCCGCCGATCCACTGCCCGTTCTCGTACTCGTTCTCCGTCCCGAACCCCTCCATGTGCTGGTACTCATCCATCCCTGCCTCCACCACAGCGCGCTCCAAAATCGTAAACCCTAGCTTTTCCGATGGCTCGAATTGGTGCAAATAATCCGAATCAATTGATTAAAATGATTGATTCCAACGGGTGAGCGCCGCTGTCAGCTCCTTTATCGACTGGGAGTCTCGCCGGGATGAAATCGAAACTGGAGAAGGAGAAGGGATCCTCCACGGCGGAGTACGGCGTCGTCCGCCACGGAACTAGGAAGAAGGGGACTGCTTCAAGCACCGACGTCGTTTCAAGGCGTTATTTTGAGAGCGGCAAAACTGTGAAAAAAATTCAAAACTACCCTATATGCTTCCTTTCCTATTTTTCTCTCTCTTCTTGATTTGTTATTAAATTTATCATACTTTTACATTTTCATTATTTTATGTTATGTGGCATCTCCGTCGTTTAAGAAAATGAAAATTGCACATATTTTCATTGTCTGAAATGATGATGATGATTGAAGAAGAGATCTTCAGCCTAAATTAAGCCTCGTCGCCTCACTCAATCCCAATCCTAAATTCTCACACTTGTGTCCCGGTCGATCCTCGCTTGTCCCTCCTATGTCCCAGCCGATCTCCGCCAGTTTTGTGTCCCAGCCTATCGCAGTTCGTCACTCTGCTGTCATCCACCTTTCGAAATTTAGTTAAAGAAAACTTCAAACAACGAAGATGAATAATATTATAAAAATCTTTGTGATTCTCTACAACAAAGTTACTTAAAGTAATCTTTGTTATCAAATATAACGAAGATTTATTCAATTTTCATTTTCCTGAACGATGGAGATGCGACTTAAAGTTTAAATTGGCTGCTGACTGGGCAAGAGGTTGACACGTGCTATCTTCGTGGTTTGGAATAACGAAAATGTAAAAATATAATAGGTTTACAGAAAAATAGAAAATGAAGTATATATGATAAATTTGAATTTTTTTCCAAAACGGCAGCTGCAACGCCGTTCCGGCGCCGTCTGGAGCATTGGGCTTAGCCCGTTAAGTTGTGGGGCGAAGTCATTGCAGAAGGGCCGATGCCTATTCAGATTCATTTGCATTTGTGCGTGTGTTATTTTTGTTCATTAAATATAATACTTGGAATATCTTCTGCATTTGTCGCACTTCTAAACATGCAGGTCCTTGTCGAACAAAAGAGTGAAAAAAATATCTTCTGCATGTAAAGATTTCATAAGCTGAATGTTGTCGAACAAGGTTAGTTCAAGAACTGAAAATCTTTGGATTCGATATAGATTGGAAACCAACTAATTAACAAAAATTTTAAAAGACAACTGTTGAAATGCTAAGATTGCAGGAGTTTATAAACTTTGAACTTGTGTACGTATATGTGTTTTGAAGCTGAGTGGTCTTACTCTGTCGAAGTCTTTATCTATGTACAGTGTTATAGTGTCCTCAACTGAATCCTCTCTTGATGCTCATAATTATGATAGTAAGACCTATATAACCTCGCTCATGACTACTGCTAGTGAGACCTGTGTATCTTTGCCCGGACGATTAAGGACATTCATGTTCCTTGACCACAAGTTATATATAATCCTTTAGTTTTTCACGAATCTTTTGGAGGCTTAAGTGCAGGCCCGGCCCTGATGCTTTAGCCATGTGGGCGGCCGCCCGGGGCCCATCACGAGTCGGGGCCCAACACACACAAAATTTGGTCCGCAGTCAATGTAAAAATAAAATTAACTCTCCAAATAATCTATTAGCTGGTTTCGAACTTACGCCCTACTGCAAGTTTCAAACAGTCTAAACCAACTCAGCTACGTCACTAGTTGAAATTTTTCATTAGTAAAAGAAAATAACATAACTACAGGGCCCATAATTTAAATCTCGCCCAGGGCCCACAAAATCTCAGGAACGGCCCTGCTTAAGTGGACCACAAATATCTCGTTCCACCATCTGCTCTACACTTTGAGAGTATATATCAATTTAATCGACGAGCAGTTTCGGAGGTACGGGTCATCAGACGAGTTTCTATTCATGAAGTTCAACTGTCAAGTGTCGTCTCTGCCTGATTTCCTGTCGAAGGCAGCGCAGTCTTTCAAGTGTTGCTAGCTCAAGAATGTCAGCCTGTCTTTCTTCTATGCAGTGGCTTATATCCTAATTTGAATAGTTAGCCTACTCACTTAATCCATCAATTGACCATCTGAACCAGGCCGGCCTTTGAAACTTCGAAAGCCCTATGCAAATGCTTAGTCCTTGCTTAAGTGAAGGTTCAACTCAATTCTACACACAAATGGTTGAGAGCTCATATCCCAGTAGCTTAATTTAGGACTTATATCACTTAGTGGGTAGATTTTCATCTGTCTAGCCTTGCTATTTTATAGTAATTATCTCCACACTTCCTCATATTTTTGGCTTGTGTGACCTAATGCTTCTTTGTCTTTTGTCTTGCACCGTGCATATTCAATGCTCACGCATGTCTCTATAGTTAGATATATGAGCATTAATTCTCTTGTTTTAAAAATCATGTAAGCATGTAAAGATTCATCACTTGCGTGCTGCCTCTCTTGTGATACATTGCTTATGCCTTTAGGCCTTCTCTATAAGGGGACTTGTGTTTGAAGGCCTCTTCTTACAAGGAACTTGTGCCTAGGGGCCTCCAGAAATTGAAGGCCATGTGTGATTACTTTGCATGTCGTACTGCCTAACGACCGACCCTGATCTAACCAAACCAAAATCAAGATTTTCGCATAAATAATATCATTAGGGGGAGATTTTTATGGTTACTTATATGAAATTGTGGTTTCAAAACTTTATAAGCCTAAATAATTGATTCAAAAGACTATGATCCAATGAAACTAATGTAAAATTTTAATTACAAAAATTGAAGTTCATAATTGTTTGATGAATATGGAGACTATACAGGGTAGATCCATGATAGGATTCTTGTTTGTCGCCATTTTGATGAGATCGTGAGAGTACTACGGAAATAATACAACGGGTACTCGAGCTGATAATTTAAGTTCCAACAATAATGTAGAATTCTTGACATCATTGATAATACTTGACATCAAAAACAAGGTCGAAGGAAGATTAGATCCAAAGAATTTAGGACCCATGAGTCAAAGTGGAGCCAAATGCTATTCAAGGACTTCAGGAGGAGCGTCGTCCATGCATGTGGACTATGCATATGCAGGGGGTAATCTATTTGGGATATTGTTGGGTCCAAGGATCTTACCTCGGATGTGAAATCAAATATGCATGTGGGACGCGATACATACTAACCCTAGGCGTGGCTCAAGATAGAGCAAAAAGCTAAGAGTGCATAGATGATCGACCATTTGACATCACTCGTCCACCGGAGAAGCTCATTTTGGATATCCATGATTTATCTTCTTACCACACAAAACATTGGTCAGTAGGGTTTGCCAATATTTTTTTTATTTCTTTTTCCGCCTTTTTGTTCTTTGAGCACTATAGTAGGGTTTGACAATAGCCTTTCAGCAAAGTAACATGCTTATGTTCATCGACTGGGACATGAGAAGTTATATTAGAGAGACTGGAAGTTGAATTTCCAACGGTTAAGAATTAATATAGTATATGCCAAAGGGAAGCAAATAACACTTCTAATTTTCCCTCTTCAAATTTTATACTTTTCAAAACATGAATAATTGATTTTGGAATCACATTTCAATACAAACCAGCTAAACATTTGTTCACTAATCGACATGGGACATGCATCAGTTTGGGGTTAAATATAATGTATATGATTCTTTTAGGGTGTGTTTGGTTTGTAAAAAGTTTGATGGAAAGGAAAATTTGAGGTAAAGTGAATTCCTCATGGAATTCATCTTATTTTTTTCTTGTTTGGTTAGCGGTGAAATTTTTTGGAGAAAGTACTAAAAAATTATTGAATTTAAATAATTTTTTTATTTCTATTTTCCATATTACTTTATTTAGTTTTTCATCCCCAAATTTCTCTTAATCAAACAAAGAGTTACTTCTCACTCTTTCTCAAATTTTTCTTTCACTCAAATTTTTTCTAAACCAAACACAATCTTAATCATTTACTCGCCTCATCAGATTAGGGTTAAATAATCAAATTGAGCTCATATTGTTCACTTTATCTACTAGTAGATATGTATAGGGAGTAACATGCATTACAATACATAATTGTACTATATGGATGTTGAAAGAACAAATGAATCACATGAAAATAAGGTACGACCATTTGGCATTTGGGCAAGTACCAAAATCTTATTATTGTTGATATCTTTGTTTTTTTTTTTCCTCTTTCTCTGACGGGCATTTATATATAGTGAAGAAGAGCAATAATATTATTGGAGATTTGTATTTCTGTATGTGATATGAATGATGCTTAGTTTTGTTTACTTGTGACCTATCATCAATGCCACGTGCAATGGAGAAGGAGACAGATCTTTGGTAATTCCAAATGAGGCCCATGTAGTACGTACTATAAGCTAGCTAGCTTTTATATATGCAAGTAATTAGAGGGATTTGATCCGAATTTTAGTTTTATTTTCATAGATAAGTCACGTTTACCTTTGAATTTTAACTTATTTGGCCTTGAAATGTTTACACATGAAGGAAAGTGTTCATTATGTTGAAATTAGAGTTTGCTCGTAAAATTTATAAGTTTATAAGTCATGATTTAATAACGTCTTATGTAAGTGATTCTTCATTTTTCATCGATCAATGTGACATATTTCGTCAAGTGTTCTTACTTAATAATTTCTCTTATGGAGAAATGACGCACACACATCCTCGATCAGAACTTCTCTATGCCTTCTCTTAGTTTGCGTCTCTTCGTAAGTGCGTCCTCTTCGACTTCCCCTTCTCTCTCGGGGTCGGGGTCAAACTCACATTCTTTAATCTCCAAATCAGTCTCTCTGACTCAACCAGCTCACTTACATATTGCGAGCCTCATTGTCGTGCCCTGCATATACGTTCCAAATCAAACAATCGGTGCTCATACAATGTTGCAATTAAGTTGGCTCAATGGGATTATATCCTAATGTGTTTTAAAAACTTAAATTTCTTAGTTATAGTGCAATAATCCATTACCAAATTGATTTTTTTCTTTTCACTAACCGATGTGGGATGTTTTGATAAATGTTTTTACTCAATAAAATATTTCTCACATCCCTGCTAAAAGTTAAATAGTTTTAAAATTAAGATATTATATGAGTCATCGGTGACATGTAACTAAATTGTAGGTAACATGATTCAGCTACGGGTTACTATTTGTGTATAGTCGTTAACGTTAAAGTGCGTAGGACAATAGACAGAAAAATAAAGGACAATAGCCATGATAAAGCAACAGGAGAGTTGAAAAAGAAACAAAATTCTAGTCAATATGATTAGGGTTTGCACTTGTGTCATTGCTTGGGAAGTGACATTACAGCTACTGAAATTATTATGGCTTGAAAACAATTATAGCTAGCACTTGTTATAATCATCTATATCGAATCTAAGTACAGAAAATTGTGAACAATAATTGAAAATAATCACCAATTATCATCAATAAATGCTCATTATATAAGTATCATGAGTTTAATCAACATTTGAGCTTATCCATGAACATCACAATTATTCATCTAAATTCGACTTGATTGATCAAATCATGTCACATAATGCACGCATGGGCTACCCGAAGATCTACATATATCTGCCAAGGCCAGAACAGAATCTTATCTTTAACATGTTTTTGTACAGATTCAGTACTTGATTTATATGAGACAAGAGTCATATCATATATTATATTGGGGCCAGTGGATATAGGGTGATACTTATATAAGTTATATGAGAGATCGTTAAAATAACATCATTTTTTTTAGTCTTAATGTTTTACGATTTTGAAGGCATAATTCTAAATACTCTAAAACTTTTAACTCATAAAAAATAAAACCCTAAACCCTAAATAATCCAAGTATATATGAACCCTAAAACCTCCTAAAATCATAGAACCCTAAAAAAATGAAAATTCTAAAACTCTAAAAATCCTAAAACGAAAATACTCTAACATGTTAGAACCTTAAAACCCCCAAAAACTTAAAAAAAATAGCAAAAATATTTTTCTGTCCGATCCCTTATTTAGTTTATTTAAGATGGCACCTCATATCCAATTTTTCCGTATTATATATGTTGAATTTTCATTAATTTTATTGAGATGTAAAAATTAGAACTGTAAACAGTTAAGGTTTTGTAATTCAATATAGATATCTTCTCTCATCTTCATTAATTAATGTGAAACGTTTTTTAAAATGATTTTTATTCAACAATATGTTTGATGTTTGAGAGACAACGATCTATATTCACATTTCGCATCCACATTAAGTATCTCTGACTAAAAATACCTTCCTTAATGGTATCACAGTCGAAACACGATGACATAACTTGATCCAACAATCTTGGTCGATTAGGGTTTCAAATATGATGAGGAGAAGGAGAATAATACATACTTGTGTATATATAGTATGAATCCTCTCATGAAATGTCTCATTTTGAGTAGTAAATAAAATAAAAATTATACTTACAGCTGCGAAGTTAAACTAAAGTTCAACAAAATATAATTCATGTGCAAAATTTTATACATGTTAAATCAGTCGTGTACTTTTAATCTTTCTCATAAGACAAGACACTCAAATATATTTTGAACGTTCGAACTAACATAATTGTCATAAAATAAAATAAAAAAAGTTAAACTAATTTAGAAAGTCATTTAAAATTAAATGAATTTGATTCATTTAATATAACTGATTATATTATATTTATTGAGATTTAGATTTGGTTGAGTTAACAAAAATATCATTTATGTGAACAAAGCAATGTCGCTTAATAATTTTGAGACGAAATGACATTGTTTAATATATGAATCTAATTCATATATTAATATTAGTTTAAAATTGCAACTATGAATGATATTTTTCACAGAAAAGTTCAAAATTTTTTACCCACTTTAAACCATTCGAATGATTTAAACCGTAATAATAAAATTTAAAAGAAAATTTTAGTATTTGTCCCTACAAATAACTAGCTATTCAATGATAATTGTCTTGGTAAAAGCAGAGGCTGCCCAAAAAAATTCACTTTTTTGGGTGTATGATTGTATCAAGCTTGTCGAATTGATCTTACACACCATTTTAATCATCCCCAAACTCAATTCCACCCCACGTGTACTCAATCAGCTGATTTGACTAATATTTCCATGTAATCAACTTTGTAATTAATTTGTGCACTGATTTATATCCATTCATTTGGTGAATTAGCCAGCTAGCTAGGGTAGCTACCTTAGCTTTATGAGAAGCCGGAGCTCATTAAAACTAATCCCCACTCATTTAGCTTTCAGTCTGGCAAATGCTAAATCACACTCACCATAACCAACGTTTTTCCAAATTATTAGTCAACAGCTATCAACCATGGCTTCAAAGGTCGGCATCTGGTTTTGTTGTGAAGCTCATTGAGCCAAGTGGCCTCTCTTCTATCCACGCTCTCCATTTCTTTATCACCATCAAAATTTCACATTTTAATGTCAAACATAATATGTTCGTATTTTAGTTCATAATATTTTTCATTTGTTTACATTATTAAAATTTTGAATTTTAAAGGTCAAACATACTGTGTTCATAATTCACCCATAATATCTCCCACCCTATAGTTTGAAGTTTTAAGATAACAAATAACCTTCATAATTCATCCATTATGTAAATTTTATACGGTGTTTTTTTGGATACTTGAAGATGCTTCTATTCAAACGTCTTAGTAAGTTAAAGATTTCAAGTGCTGTCTAACATATATATTTTACACGGCGCTTGTCAACAAGAAGCGTTATCCAAAATAAATTACAACAACGGTGCTTAAATGAAATAAGCAGCATCTATATTGTCTACACTTTAGATGACATTTTTTGATTACCCATGCCGTCTAATGTATATATTTTAGACGGTGCTTCTGAATAATAAGTGCCAGCATCTAAAGTAAAACTCAACGAAGACACTTAAACGAAATAAGCTCTGACTATCAGTAAGACATTATGACGACACAAAAGACAAACAAGCACCGTCGTTTAATATTTTTTTATTTTTTTTTAAAAAAAAAAAAATATATATATATATATATATATATATAAATTATAGAAGGCGTTATAGTGTTATTTTCATAATAGATTTGTTTTCAATCCCTCTACAAAAACCATTTTGGCTCACAACAACCATTTCAAACTTGCTTAATAGGTTACAGCTAGGCACATGTACATACTGATGAATCGAAATATGTTTCTGATTGAACAATAGTGATACAATATTTATAATTCTATCAATTTATTATAAATTGTCCCAAAAATCTGTCCATGACATCATATACCATTATCGTTTTAGTTTTTTCAATAACAAACTAGGTAACTTCATCGCGGACCTCCAAAAAGAATTTTATCATTGTAATATCTCAAACCATACGGGAAAAGCTATATGAAACATTAAATTAAGTCTTCCATATAAGATTCAATCATATATATACATGCAAAGCCTGTAACATTCAAATATGCACATTGAATCAATAGTCAAATTCACCAATCATTAATCACACCAAAAATAAGAATAGAATAACAGCAATACTCAAAGCTCATCAATCACATACACCTATAGCATTCACATACAAGTATTGAATCATACTAATACTCAAAACTCAAAACTCATAAATTACATACACTCATAAATAAAACAGAATGAATTAATTATATAAGCATTCAACCAAAATCATATGTGAGCATTCACTCACATACATTTATCAAAGCATATATATAAGAATTACATTACATGTAACATAAGATTGTAGAACCAACAAACATATATACTTTAAAAAATTTCAATCCTATGTCACAATAAATTTGTCACGTGTGTGAAAATATCCCTCATAAATAACATTATAAAATATCTACACCATAATTTCTTCGTATGTTGTTGTGACACCTATATGTGAGTAATATGTCGGTTAAAGGAGAACAAAAAAGCATTTTCCAAACTTAATAACAAAATAATCAATGTTAATTAAAATCATGTTTCCTTAAAAAATTGTCAGTTGGTTTGTTGTGGCGCATCAGTATCCATACAGCCCCGCCTATTTGTCTGTACGTGCGCATTGCGCTACATACGATAACATAAAATTATTAAGTAAAGTTAACATGACACAACCTATGTATAAGCGAAACATCTGTAAGACTTACCCTTTCACGACAAGGATGGTGTCCGACATCTGTGCACGTACGATAGATGAGGTGTTCCCCCTCTAATAGATCACTTCGAGGCACCAATGATAACTAATATAGTGATTATTTACATAATGTATCAATGTGCATGATTCTCACACATATTATTGAAATAAAAGACAAAGAAATTAGCTTGAAATAACACAAAATATGTAAACTTCTTACTATAAAACGCTGTTGTAGGAAATGAAATAGCATAAGTCGCAATCAGATTTTGACATAGTCATCTTAGTTGTGGTAAGTCTCTCTCATGTACATAAACTATATCTCATACCATCAAAATCTAATTAAACAGATTGATAGGAGGTCCACTCCACTTCCGACTTTCATCATTCTCTAGGACATGTTCACGTAGCAACTGTTAGTGTCTGTCCATTAAACTAATTAATTGTTTTTGGCTTTGGGAACTAATTTAATCTTAGTAATGGATCATAATGTTCTGCTAGAGGCCTCTTAAGATCAATGGTATTTTGTTCATGGATAATTCATAATAAATATATAGGGTTGCATACAATGGAGTAGTTATTATTGAGCCGAGTAAGTCCGGATATGATCCGGTTCAATCCGCATCTGAGTCTGATAAACCAGATGAATTAAAATATGGATCGCACCCATTAAGTTTGGCCCACGAGTCCAAGTTCAGTAACTCAGCTATTGGGCTTGACCCACGAGTCAAAGCTTTGTAGCTTAATTTTCGCTATAAAAAGAAAATGATGCTTCTATTTTCACATCATTTCAATTCTTGTTTCTTCAATATGATCAAAGAATGAAAATATGGTAGTGAGTAGCAAGAGTTTTTTTAGGAGCTAGTACTCCAGAAGGTGCAATATCCAAACCATCCATGTATTAACATAGATAGAGGCACGTCATTTGACGTGCCCGTGGAAAAGTGATCATCCTATCTCTTTTTCTTGGGTGTTTTAAGTCTGGATCTGAATTGAAATTGATAAAATTAATTAACAGGTACTCTGGATTTGGGCTTATGCCGCATAGTTTGGAAATTTTAATCCATCATTTGTGCATGTGATTCTCAACAACAACCGCATATGACTCTCTACATATAGTGACATTAGCTCCAGATTGTGTAAAAAATAGTAATGAGCTAAATTAATTAACATCATTCTGTGGTAATTGTGCTATGGTCATATTGAAGTTATTACAGCCGAACTTGTTCTTCAAAAGACTTGTGACTATCAGACTAATAGGTCCATGTTCTCCAAGTACGATGTGACGAACTCGACAGACTCCTCCGAGATATAGACTTCAAGCATACAACCATCGGGCATGTATCGATTACAGACGTACTCTTTGAATGTCTTCATGTATCACTCAAATAGATACATCCACTGCGGGTAAACTGGACCACACTCTGATTTCCCTAACCATGTGTCGTAGCAGATCAACAATGATGTCAAAAAACGTGGGTTGAAAATTCATTTCCATCTCACAAAGCATGATCATTATATGCGTCTCTAGTCCATCAAACATATAGAAGCTAACTACTTTACTGCAGATGCTACTAAAAGCTACACATAATTTTGTAATCATTAGCCACACCTTGTTGGGAAGGACATCTCTTATGCAAACTAGAAGAAATTGATGAATAAGAATGTGGCAGCTAGTCACATGACATCATACTCATAATCTTAAAGTCTTTCAGCGACACAAGATTATGAAAATTGGACGAATATCCATATGTAAGACACCTTAATATTATGTAAACATTTACATAATTCTTTTCTTTCCTTGCAATATAGGGATGTAGCAAGCGGGTGGCAGATAAGTTCGATTATCCACATCTCCACTAGATCCAATCGGCGGGTAGCCACTCAGTTTGTTGACTTGTCTTTGATGTTTCATTATGTGCCCAACAAGATCTTACATATATTTTCTCCAACTGCATAACATATATGTAATGTCTGATCAATAGAGTCACCCAATACCGTAATGTGAAAAATATTAATTTCTTCTTACACTTGTCTTCCAAATTGGCCCTCACCCCCTTACCGAAAATCACCTCTATATCTTGTATCTGGTCAAATATCTCATCACCAGTGAGTGAGTGATCTCTAGATAAAAATCGTCAAGAACTTGTATAGATGATCTTATATTCATCATCAATCTATAAGAGAAAGTGTCATCAGCGCAGATAGAACAACATGTGTTATGTTTTTTGATTCCATAACTTGAAAAATTCTCATAATTTAGAAAATCATTAATCATGCAAAACAATATAGCTCTCATGGAAAGAAATTCCATCTTTAGTTTATCATAAATCTAAACACTGATATCCTACATTACTTTAAGATCTTTGATAAGTGGTGTAAGATATATCATGATATCGTTATTCGACTGATGCGTAAGTCCAGATACCATCAGCGTCAGCAGTATTTATTTTCTATTTATATACATAGCTAGTGTGACACATTATAAATCACTAAAGAACATACCACGTGTTGCGTTTGCTGCACTTGCCACCAAAAAGATTCATCCCATCTGTGCGCTCAAGCTCAGTCGTAAATTTCTTGAATTAGCCGCAAACTTGGGGTGTCAGACATCAAATTGCTTCCACTAACGTGAATCTACTGGGTGCCACAAATTACCATCGTCAATCCTTTTATCAACAATCCACACAAGCAACTCAGCTTTCTTATCTTGTTGACGAACATCCAGGTGAACCTTGGTATAACACCGGAAGGCACCACATGATTTTGACACATGCCCATTATTCACTTGCTTGCTCTTCACTATCTTTTACTTGGACCATAACACACTGGGACATAAACTTTTCTTCACGTCACAAGTATGCTTGGAAAGTAATTTAGGCTTTGGGTGATATATCACTGAGTAAAGAAAGTAGCCTAGAAAAAGATTGGTAGTTCCATTCAAATGTAGTCTTAATATTATAAAGTTTTAATATGGCGGATAGTTTAGTGAAGTGTGAACATCCCTAATATAGAGGCATATCAAAATCGGTCTTGATAGACTCAAATATTTCTCTCTTATCATAGTTATGTGAAAGTAAATAATGGGGCACATTACAATTTCTAATTGGCTACAGAATTAAATCTCAAATTACCCCACTGTAGTAGAACATGTGGTACGTTTTGAGAAGAGTTCTCGATTCTCATATGAGGTCCCAATTAACCCTCTCCCTTGTGTTAGTAATGATAAAAACGTTCATATATAAATATCTTACATTGAAGGATTTTAAAACAAGAATTATTTCACATCATCTGAACATTGTTTGTCCAGAATTCGTTGCTCATAGTATCTATTGATTTCGACATAAAATCATATATATTGCAAAAAAGAGTACAGGAGAGTCGAAATCGTTTAGCTATCTATGTATATCGACTACCACACAAGATTGAATACCACAGCTTATTCAAATATATATTGACAAATTTACCTAAATAAATAAATAAATTTAAGACATAAAGAAAGTTACATCATTTAATGATTGCCAGTCGATGTCAATGTATATCAACATCATTTAAACAGTTATGTAGATGGAGGATTTTTTTTTTTTTTTTGCTTTTCATATTCACCACTGGTTGAAACTTCGCCTTAAATCTACTGGAAAAGTGGATCAAAAAAATGCTATATGTAATTTTAGCTAGGGTTTACTAAATAAACAAATCACAAAAAGCTTCAAGCAAGCACAACTTCATATATACAGATTACAGTACGTGTATACTTGAATGAAATTGTTGACAAATATTCTTCTCATTGTATGATTTTACACTTTGATAATTCGTAATTAATTTTAGTTTTCATTATTGCTTAGGAGTCCATTTATAATATATTTTGTAAAATATCAGGGATCGAGTTGCATTTTTGAGAAATATTACTACTTGACAACTCAAAAATACTTTTGGAACATCTAATTATCGATCTGATAATACTGTAATAACAACGATGTATACTTGAACTATTCATATAAGAATTCAATCCTGGTAATCAAAACTTCTCAATTCAAACAAGTTTGCCGATAGATTCCCATAACTATGATTTCGCATATGGCCAGTCACTCGATCTTCGACACATTTTGATCCTTCTCATGTCGTCTAATAATAATACAAGGTTGCTATACGACATACTATGATATGAATTATGGGCAACAAAACATTTGGTATAGTATGCGTGCTCGTGTGATGATAGCTGCCACAGCCATGCAGCTAGCAATGCAACAAAATCGAATCAATGTGTAAAAAAATTAAATTTAAAATGAAGATTATGTTTTTTTTATAGCTGCTTGGATGGCCAAGCTGGACGTTACCTAAAATGCACACAAAATGACAAAAATACATATGCATAAAACGACCTCATGACACCAATATGTTTAGAAAATGCTACACACACCCTTCCTTTGGGCCCAAAGCCAACTGGCGATCCTTGCATTATTGAGACTCTAAAAAAGATGGAAAGTGATTAGGAAATAAAGATGGCTATAAAGTGGGATAGGTAGGAGGTAATGAGACAAATTCATCGCAATATAATTGTGGATATCTTTATTTTGATGTATTAATATTCGTGTGATTTAAAGGGTGAATGGTGATCCCTAACAATCCACACGCTCTTTGTGTTTGAATCCGTTAATGATTTAGAATAGCTGCATCAAATTGCCCATATATCACTTACACAATAATACACAATTATATCCCTGCCACAACCACAATGTGGGCATGAATCTGTTCTTTACGGTGAAAATGCCTACTCACAAACATATAATTATGGATTTTTATCCATACTTCAAAGCTAGTTTAATTATGACAATATATGCATGAAATTAGGTGATTTTATGTAAAATCAGGTGGTTTTAGATGTAATTAACAATCAAATAATGCCACCCATTAACTTAATTATTAATCATATTATTAATTAATTTAAGAGACACATTATGACATACATAGAATGATGATTAAAAATTAAAACTTCATCATATTTACTTGTCTGTTTTTAATAACTTGCCATTAATTATCTGATCCTAGTCCTATAATTATTAATTTAAATAGTCACTTAAATTTCTTAAATCGCAGCTATTTTTATTTTATTATGACTATTAAGTGCCACGGGGGTTCAATAATTTTGGCCACAATATCTATTCAAGTAAACTATAGATTCCCCCTTTCATGATTGTCAAAAGTTGGAATAACTAAATTGGATAAGGTAACAATTTTTTTATTTAAATATTTTTTGCAAAGTCAATTTTAAGTCCAATACATAAATAAATATTCACATTATACACATTCACCATCACTTTGAACCATTTCATCATCGTTGATAAATATTCACCTCCGTCTCCTTCTCCCTTCCAAAACACAACACCTATAAATACCATACCATATCTTCTCCACACGAGAGCCACACACAGATGAACACATCATCATCCGATTTCAGCAGCGGGTGCGAATCAGGCTGGACGACGTACCTGAATTACCAGTCTTACTCGTCGTCCAAGTCTCGAGGAAGAAGAAGCATGAGTATGAAGATGATGTGTGGAGATCATTATAGAGAAGAAGGTGAGAATAGAGGGCATGGAGGGGGTGAGGATCTGTCCATGGTGTCGGACGCTTCATCCGGTCCCAGGCAGAACAACGAGGAGGAGGAGGAGGAGTTCTTCGACGGGAACGAGTGCTTGAGCTACCGGAATAGTGCGTCGGAGGCCAAGCGGAAGACGAAGAAAAATGGAAAACAAAGAGATGGGTCTCAGCTTGATGACACTGCTAGCTCCCACTCCAAGGTTGAGTTTTACTATTTTAATTAATTTTTCTCTTTTATATTTTATTTTTCATGTTCTTGTGCATAAGTTTGCTTATTAGCAATTTTTATTTAAATTATTTAGCAGAACTGGCAATCATCAATGTATAACAATACTGCACATGGGCATGAAAGCTCTGCAGCATCTCTGTCAAAGGTACAAACTTCTTATAAACCTCTCACTTGAGGATTTTTTTTTCCTTCTGGTAATTTCAATGAATTCAGTTGGATGCATAGACGTGCTAGATTGAGAATTTGACCTATTTTTTTCTCTGCAAAATTTTGGCTACTCACTAAGTATAGGAAACTTTATTACTACATTTTTTTACGGTTTTGCAAGGGTGATTTCCATTAAAATGGACCAATTTTTCCCACGCGGAATTTCTCTATCTGATGTTGAATTTTTCTGTTCTTATGGTTTTGATATAGATGATCTTTGGAGCGATCGATATAGTATTTTTCTTACTCTGTGAGTTATTTTCAGGCGAAGTCAAGTCGGAAAAAACTCTTTGGCTTATGAGCTCCGATTTCGAAGGACAAGTCTTATATAAAATCAAGGTCATAGTCACACATATCCAGTTTGATGTTGTACCTCAAATGGTAAAATTCATTTGTTTGGAACATATGGTTTTGTGACACTATTGCATATTATAAACTTTGTAATACAAAGCTCTTATAGATATTAGGTCAAAGTGTTTCTCTAACCAAATATTCAAAAAAAAAGTGCATACGACTTTGTAATACTAAGGTTTTTGATGGCTCACTTAATAATCAAAACTCGTGTAATAACTGAAAGTTGTAACTTAAACTAATTTCCTCTGTGATTTTGACGTACAATTACCATCAATCAATTTTTCAATCGAAGTCAAAAACATAATTGTGACCGAATCACTTATCCTTAAATTTAACATCTTTTGTATTTTTTTGGCAATCATTGGCACACGCTATAATATAATCTTACTCATGAAAAATAAGGGCAGTACATTTTTCAGTCTACCTGTTAAAGACATCCAAAGCAAATCCAAAAATCCAGTCTATCTATATAAATTCGCATTTCACAAAATCATTTAAATCTCATTGTATTTTAGCTATGATAAATATTACCATTACCCCTTTTTACCTTGTAAAGGTTCCATGTGATCATCAATGCAAATGAAACAAAAAAATTCATGATCAATGGCAGTGATTATTTTCACTCACACATCCAATTGTCGGCCGAGAGAAAATTAAATTGCACTCTGGAATTATCAGGTGTCGCCAAACCCTAATGGCTAAAGTTTGGCTTCCATGTACACATGACAGGATGGCTGCTTCTACCTTCTTCTAGCTAGCTAGTAAAGCAAAGGGCAGCAGCCAGCAAAATGACAATAACAACTTTCACCTAATTTTCCATCCTAGTTGCAAATGTGTTGTCGCCAGCCAGGTTGTGATATGGATGTCCCCATAAAAAGGACCTCTAAGAAAATTATATGCACAAGCAAACAAACACATGCATAAACATTACATACAAAAATATTCATGTGACAGAGAAGGAGAGACAAGACAAGGTAACACACACAATTTTCTGGAATCAAAATGTTATGGGATACTTGTCTGTCAAAAGAGAACGAAAATGAGAGAGCCCACAAGCCGGGGCCAACCAACCTTCAAGTGATATAAAAACCCTAGCTAGCTAGGGCTACTTGCAATACAATCCATATGTTTCTGTGGGGATGAGGAAGGAAAATTATTGATTTTTTGGCTCTAGCTGCTGCTGATGCTGCACATGCCCCAGTTGAAGTCCATGATCTTCTTTTTCCTCCTCTCCTCATTGAATACTTTTTAGACTCATCTGCCGTCGACCATAAACGGGAGGTGGCTGACCACACTCGTAAGGGCTTTCACAACGAGACAGAAGTCGATCATTTTGCTATAAACTCCTGTCATTGTTGATATAAGTCTTTTTGACAATGATTTGATTTGTCTACATGTACATAGATGTATGCACAAAGGAGTATATTTGAAAAAAAAATCCGATTTGGCTGGATTTTCAGCTATTTGATCTGTTGAATAATGTAGAACTAGCACAGATAATTGAGATGATTATAGATGTAGTTTTGTAAAACCTGTGTATTAATTATAATCATCCATATTAACTAATTTGGCATATAATTAAATTGATTAAAATAACTAAGTATGATTTATAACTATGTCCTCAAACGTATCTGAAAATTTCTCCACCAGAATAAAATCTCGCTCTCACTCAAGTAATCATGTAGTCTCTTTTCTCTTCGGTTTAATTATTCTTTCCTTTCAACTTCATTTTTTATTTAGTTTCCATTGTAACCCTAGTTTTTGTAGACCGCGATTGCAAAAGAAAAAAGAAAAAAAAACCACGGTTCAATTAATAATGATAGTAAAACCACGGTGTAGAATGATGAATTTTCTACAAAACTACGAATTAAAATTATTTTCTTTAGAAATTAGGTCAAAAATAAACATAAAAATGAGGTAGATTATGGGATACAAAATAACAGAAAAAGTCAGTTTAAAAATAAATCATATTAAACTTTGAAAATTAAAGCAGAAGAAAGTGAAAATAAATATAATGTTGAAATTGACTTCTATCCCACATCGTTGGAGACTGAGTACAATGCTCCTCTAAGCCCATATAAAAGGAGCTCCCCTTCCTCATTCCAAAATGCATCAATCCTTAGTTACAGTCTTCTAGCAAGCTAAAAACATCTTTCTCCCCCTCGATCTTTGTAATATTTTTTCAGTAAAATATAAGTCTTGTGTTGGTGTCCGAGGACGTAGGTCATTTCGGCTGAACCTCGTAAACATTTGGTGTTCTTGTCATTTTATTGTTTTATTAGCTTTCCTTTTGATAGCATAAATGTACTGATTATTGTGCTTTTAATTGCATAAGAATATCTTGTCTAGGTATACTTGTGGATATTCTGAAGGGTAGTTCTGTCTAGAAGATTGGATATTCTGAAGTAAACCCATGTGTCTCTTCAATCATTTCTGAGAATCATTCGTTGCTATTAGTAGTGATTCAATAATTTACTTGTTATACTACACGCTTCCGCACAATAATTAGTATCAGAAGCCAAGGTTCTAGTATGTTCTGTGGTTGCGGCGAAAGCTGATCTTCCCCATCAGAAAATATCCTTTGGGCTATTTGAGTTGTGATTATTGAAAGCTGCTAAGTTGTTGACCGAGAAGACTGAAAAGAAGAAAGATTCCACCCTACCAATAGCACCAACCACTTCAGTGATGTCAACAAGCTCTTTTCGTCATAATGTCGAGACTGGCAGTGACAAATGTGAAGTTCTCGGTGGAGGAATTCGATTGTTCGGATCATTCCGGCATGTGGCAGACCTCGCTATTGAAAAGAATAAACCAGATGATGTGGAGGAAAGAGATTGGAGGACACTGAGTTGATTGGCGTGTGGTACAATTCGGTCATGTCTATCAAAGGAATTGAAGTATAGCTTTGCAAAGGAGACTTCGATAAATGCATTATTATGGACGGGCTTGGAGGAGAATTTTCTAAAAAAAGCATGCAGAACAAGTTGTACATGAAGAAACGCCTGTTCCGCTTCACGTATGTTCCTGGTACCACGCTAAATGCGCACATTACAAATTTCAAGCAGTTGATTTCGGATTTGTTCAATTTAGATGTGACATTTGAAGATGAAGATTCAATGTTAATGCTATTGGTGGGATCTCTTACTGAGGAGTATGCGTTTCTCGAAACAACTCTACTCCATGGGAAAATTGACTTGTCACTGAAGGAAGTCTGTTCAGCATTATACAGCTATGAGCTTAGACGAAAAGGCAAGCAGAGTGACAAATGAACAACCGAAGCTTTAGTGGTGACTAGGGGACGGTCGTAGAAGAAGGACAACGGTTCGAGGGGGAGATTCAAATCAAAGGGGATGCCAGCTAAAGATGAATGTGCCTTTTATCGAGAAAAATGACACTTGAAGAAGGATTGTCCAAAGTTGAAGAGATATGTCAACAAAGAGAAAGCTGTTAAAGATTCCAATGTAGCTGAGTGCAATGATTAAGATTTGCGACTCTTTGGTTGCAGCCGTCACAATAAAATAATCCAATGCATGACTTTTGGATTCAGGATGCGGTCACCACATGACTCCCATAGAGATTTGTTCTATGAGCTGATAGAGCAAGAAGGAGACGTTGTCCATACAGCAAATGATAACGTGCCCTATAGAAACATGGGGAGTTGGTATGGTTCAATTGCAGAATCGTGACGAATCAGAGAGGATCCTAACGGATGTCTGCTATGTACGAACATTAAAGAAGAACATTATTTCTCTGGGAGTGCTGGAGGAGATGGAATACAAGTGGTCAGTAGAGAATAGATTGTTGAAGATAACCTCAGGATCACTTGTTATCATGAAAGAAGTCCGGAAGAGGAATAACTTATATTACTATGATGGTAGTATAATTATTGGAGAAGCAGGAGCGACTTCAAGTGATGATCGGGAGGTGAACTCACAAGTTGTGGCATATGAGGTTGGGACATCCCGGTGAAAAGTCTTTGAAAAAACTAGCGGACCAAGGACTTCTAGAGGGAGTTAAGACTTGCAAACGAGAGTTCTACGAGCACGGTGTAAATGGGAAGCAGAAGAGGATAAAGTTTGGTACGACGGTTCATAATACTAAAGAGATCTTGGATTATGTGCACACTGATGTACGAGGACCTTCCAAGAAGGCATCATTGTTGGGAGGCAAACACTACTTTGTGACCTTCATTGATGACTTCTCAAAAAGATTGTGGGTGTATGCGATGAAGTCAAAGGATGAAGTGGTGAATGTCTTCACTAAGTGGAAGAAGATGGTGGAGACTCAAACGGGAAAGAAGATCAAATGCCTTGGATCAAACAATGATTGAGAGTACAAAAGTGATTCGTTTAAGGAATTTTGTGCTAAAGAAGGCATTGTTTGGCACTTCACAGTCCGAGAAACACCATGACAGAATGGGGTGGCGGAGGGCATGAATCGAATAGTGTTAGAGAAAGTTTGATGTATGTTGTCCAATGTTGGTTTGGGCAAACAGTTTTGGGCTGAGGTGTTAGCATATGCATGTCATCTCATTAATCATCTGTCATCAACGGTCATTGGAGGGAAGACGTTGTTAGAGAAATGGTTTGGAAAATCGGCTATTGATTATGATTCCTTGCATATATTTGGCTCCATACTACTATGTAAAAGAACCAAAGCTTGATCTGAGGGCAAAGAAGGCGCTCTTCTTGGGGATGACCTCAGGAGTTAAAGGATATCATCTTTGGTGTCTTAAAACCAAGAAGATAATCTTTAGCCGAGACGTAACCTTTGATAAATCGACCATGTTGATGAAGGTTCACGTGCAAAGACAGGAGAGTACTACAAAATAGGTGGAGTTTAAACCAAGCATTGTCATACCAGCAAGTGAAAAGACTCATGTGATAGATGAGGATTCTATTGAAGGAGATGTTGAAACTGAAAAAATTCAATAGCAACTTGAGTCAACTGTAAATAGGAGGCCAAAATGCACAATGAAAATACCTGCTCGTTATGCTGATACAGTAGCTAAAGCATCTGTAGTAGAAATCCATGAAGTTCCTGCCACTTATTAAGAAGCTGTCCAGAGATCAAAAGGTGTAAAATAGAGGATTACCATGAAAGAGGAAATGAAGTCCCTTGACAAGAACAATACATGGAAACTGTCTAGTTTACCAAAGGGAAAGAAGGCTATTGGATGCAAATGGGTCTATGCATGAAAGAATGATTTCCTAACAAGTGTGATGTCCGCTACAAAGCAAGATTGGTGGCTAAAGGCTACGCTCAGAAGGAGGGAGTTGACTTTAATGAAGTGTTTTTTCCAGTCGTAAAACGCTCCTCCATCAGAATATTGTTCGCTTTGGTACGCAGTTGGATATGGAGCT